>PISX010036080.1:0-12316 GCA_004024625.1 Mellivora capensis | reverse complement strand
CATGACATATATTTCTAAGGGAAACTGCTGGTTCACCAAGTATATGCATATTTGAATATGTTCAAAAGGAGAACCAGTTGATACTTCCTCAGCAGTGCTGAGAGTTTGTAGTTTCCCAGATCTCACCAACATTGGTCTTATCAGAGTTTTAAATCTCTGTCAGTTTAAAAAAAAAAAATCTCTGTCAGTTTAATAGGTGAAAGTGATGTGTAGTTGTCTGGATTTGCATTTCTTAATTGAGAGTGAGTTTGAACATCTTAAGTTGTACTCAAAATCTTACACTTTACTAAGGAAATATTCATTCTCTGTCAGATATATAATTAAAAATATTTTCTGATTTTCCTGTATTTCTTTGTTCTGTTGAATGAAAAACTGATGTTTTGATAACTTGAAGACGCTTGGAATTGCAGATGCTTTGATAAATAGTAAAAGGGAATTCTTATTCCTCTTCATTTGAGTAAACATTTTTCCTCTACATGAGGTATGTGCCTTGTGGTAGAAGCTTTGACTACAGAGGAAGATTTGGTTACCAGGGCTGCTAGTGTTGAGGTAGTTGTGTGTGTAGGCGCCATTAACATGGGTCAGATCCTGACTGCTAACAGTGAGAGTTACTGATTTATGAAGAACCAGGAGAAAGCAGAGAAGTAAGAATTCTGGGGATTTGAGTGTGCCTTGAGGAGGAGGGACTGAGTCTTGGTAGAAGCTGGGGATTTGATAGTCAGCTGGGGGGGGGTGTCCTGTGGGGGGAGGCGACGTGAGGGGTGCCTTAGGAGAATGACAGATTCATGTATGTGGGGTTTCAGAGAGTGTGTGTGCGATGCTGGAGGAGGAATAGGGACAGTTACAGTGAGAAATGAGAATGATGGGTCTTAAATATTATGAAGCATTTGATTGGGGCAGTTGACGGTGTTTCAGCAGGACTGTGCTGACAAGTCTGGTTAGGGAGATGACAGTAAGAAGGAGGGTCTAGAAGGTAGTCTCATTCTAGGTGTATAGGCGTGAAAGAATAAGAGGTAAAAAGTAGGGAGTCAAATGGGAGAGCCAAGTTCGGAGCACCTTAAAAAATTCTCAGTGATTTAATTTTCAACAGAACAGATGAATATTTCTGGGTTCAAACAGCAGTGTGGCCAAATTTTTGGATATAGAAAGGAGAGAATTGAACACTGGTAGCAGTATAGTATGGGAATGATACGTTTAATGGGACAGTTGAGAGTTTTTCCTCCTGAGGGCCTGAAGGAACTGTTAAAGAACAGAAGATAGAATTATTGTAGTTCAGACTTCCATTAGGGACAGGTGGATGTCATTTGTAGCACCATTAAAGATGAGCTTAAAAATGGGGCAATGGGAGAAGGCAATGCTAGAAGGTGTGAGTCTGGGAAAAAAAGGATGTATTCTGATACATGGTTTGAAAAAGAGTGACTGAACATGGGAGAGAGTTTATTCTGAGTCTCTCTGTATTTTTCCCAAAAAATACCATATTCTCTTTTATTTTCACATGTATTCTTACTGTAGGACCAGTAATCTGAAAAACATTTATCTCATGAGGTGTTTAGAATTATTTATTGAGTACTTACCAGTGCCAAACATGGAGCTAGGGCCTGGGAATCGTGCTCCAGCAAAGCCTGCACGGTCTGTGCCATCATGGAAGTTACGATCTGGTCGGGGAGTCTTCAGTAATCCCCAGAGTAGGTTTACGGACTTCTAGAGTGGACATTTTCACTGAAGGAAACTCAGAGCCCATGAATTGAGTAAGTTTTGATGTTGCTTTTTGAGGGTCAAATTTTTGTCTGAGAGTCCTTGTGCCAGTTAATTTTGAGTTAGCGTTTATTTGGGTATAAGTAGGACTCCAGTCTTTAAGACAAATACTGTGTGCTGAAAAATGTGTTCTGATTTGATCATTTCCCCTTGAAAAGAACAACTGTCATCTCAGTAGTTTTGTTTTTTTTTTTAAACTTCATCTTTACATCAAACACGTTGAGAATGACATTACTTCTGTGGTACAAAAGAGTTTGTAAAAGTTTTTTCAAAATAGCAATGGTAGGGAAATTATTAAGGTCTCATTTGGGTATATTATAATTTAATTTTACTTTTTGAATTTCCCTGTAATCGTCCTGTGGTGCAGTTCAAAACATCAGTGAAGCTAGGTGAGTTTACCTAAGAATTGGCCTGAAGGCTCACAGTTACTCAGCAGTACTAGACTCACTATGCAGAGGGAAGAAATTGAAGACAGGAATCACAGGATTCATGAGAGACAGCTTGGAGGGAGGCTTCTTGCTGAGTAAGACAAAGATCCAGACATTGAAAATAAAGGATGTGGGCATGTAAGGAAAGTCAAGGAATAAGGAAAGTTCAGTAGAATGGCCAGGAATGGAAGAGTGATGTGAGCAAATGATGAATAAAAATTCTTTGTCCTTAAAAAAAAAAAAAAACACCAAAAAACCCCCCAAACCCTCTTTAATGATACATTGTGACTTCTAGAGTAAAGACCAAACTGGTCACAGGACCCTCTGTCTGAATGATGGGCCCCAGCTCATTTACACAGTCTTTTCGTTTACCTGTTTTCGCATGTGCTGGCTCTTCAGCCAGCAGTCATCCGCTTTCTTGCAGCGAACTTCTTTCCTCCTGCACTTTCAGTCCCGAAGTCAGCTTATCGGGGAAAGTACCCTTCGCCCCGTCACCTCTTCTTCTTTAGTATCTAATGTCTGGTTGTACTTTTCCTCCATAGTGCTTATTACAGTTGATAACTTTAAAAAAAATTGTTTATTTTTAAAGATTTTTATTTATTTATTTGAGAGAGAGAGATCACAAGTAGGCAGAGAAAGAGGCGGAAGCAGGCTCCCTGCCGAGCAGAGAGCCTGGTGCAGGGCTAGATCCCAGGACCCTGAGACCATGACCTGAGCTGAAGGCAGAGGCTTTAACCCACGGAGCCACCCAGGCGCCCCCAAAATTTGTTTATTGAGAGGAAGAGAGAGCACGCGTGAGAAGAGGAGCGGCAGAGGGAGAGGGGGATTCTCCAGCAGACTCCATGCTTAACACGGAGCCCAGTGTGGGGCTCCATTTCACAACCCTGAGATCACCACCTGAGCCGAAATCAAGAGTCTAACTCTTTTTTTAAAAAATAATTAAATCTTTTTATTAATGTATAATGTATTATTAGCCCCAGGGGTACAGGTCTGTGAATTGCCAGGTTTACACACTTCACAGTAAGAGTCTAACTCTTAACCGACTGAGCCACCCATGCCCCTTGCAGTTGATAATTTTTTTAATGCTTATTTGATTAATGCTTTTCAGAGACTGGGGACAGTTGTTTGCTCCCCCAATCACAGGGATCAGCAAAGTCTTGGCACATAATAAGCAGTAAGTAAACATTTGTTGAATGAATGAATGAACTACATATTTTGATCTTAACTAGTTGGTCTCAAGGACCAAAGGACTATCTTTTTAAATTTTGTTTATTTTTTAAAAAAGATTTTATTTATTAGATCACAGGTAGGCAGAGAGGCAGGCAGAGAGAGAGAGAGAGGAAGAAGCAGGCTCCCTGCCGAGCAGAGAGCCCTATGCAGGGATCGATCCCAGGACCCTGGGATCATGACCTGAGCCGAAGGCAGAGGCTTTAACCCACTGAGCCACCCAGCTGCCCCAGTTTATTTATTATTTGAGAGAGAGAAATAATATCCCAAGAAGGCTCCATGCTAAGTGTGGAGTCTGATGTGGGGCTCTATCTCAGAACCCTGAGATCATGACCTGAGCCAAAATCAAGAGTCAGATCAGCTGAACCACCCAGGCGCCCCAAAGGACCATCTTTTTAAAAATGGGACTGGAAAGCTGTATAACCAGAAAAAATTACTTACTCCTGGGTTAGTTTCACAAATGCATGTGAAATACCTACTGTGTGGGAGAAGCCAGGCGTTAGGAATATGGAGTAGAACCAGTGTGCCTTTTTAAACTTTATTTTTTATGAAGGTATAGTTGACAGTGTTATATTAGTTAGATTGTGCCTTTATTAAAAGAACACATCGTTTTAGCAGTTTATGGAAATAGACACATTCCTTAGTGTTCATTTGGAGAGGTTTTAAATTGTGGAGGGAATTAGACTGGATATTCTTTGTGATTCTTAGCCACTAAAGTGAGGTGCATTCAACAGTGACCTCTGGAATGTCAGTCTAGCATTTGCATGGCTGTCAGGTTCACATTTAAAATTAGCTCTAGCTTTGACTTCATCTAAAAAGTGACAGAAAAGGGGAGAAGGTGGTTTGTTTGGATGTGTTTTGCTTTAACTATTTTTTTTTCAATAATTTCTTAAAATATTTAATTTATTTATTTGAGAGAGAGAGCGCACACAAGCAGGGGGAGCAGCAGGCAGAGGGAGAAGCAAGCTCCCTGCTGAGCAGGGAGCCCAGTTTGGGGCTCTATCGCAGGACCCTGGGATCAGGAACTGAGCCGAAGCTTAACTGGCTGAGCCACCCAGGTGCCACTGGCTTTAACTTTTTCAGGTTTGGACAACAGAATGGGAATGATTGAGGATGGATTTTTCAAAAGAATGAGTCTTGTAGTTAGAAAATTATTGAAGCTGTTGATCTTGTCAGGTGAATGAGCTTTTAAAAGCTTATAAGGGGTTTGTTTAAAATAGTTCTGAAACTTTCTCAGTGACTAATTTCTACAGTAAATTTTTAGAAAAGCAAATATTCAGTAGATATTGAAGCTCTTCTCTCTGCCTGGCCCCATGCTAGGCCCTTGGGACATAGTCATGACTCACCTGGGCATGCATGGTCCTTGCCATCATGAAGCTTTTCAGTATAGTCAGGAGCTCACTGGGGAGAAACTTAAAGGAAACAGGCTTGTGTTCGTTGTGTTCAAGGTGAGCAGTTCTTGGTTCCTTCCTTCCATCTGTTTGGTTGTTTATGTTTCGACCTTAGTTTTGGTGGCAACGTGTTAGACTACTTTAAGCTACTTGTTGCTTTCTTTTTGGTAACACAGGAGTTAAAGGGGAGAATATCTATAATACCATGTAAAATAGAAACTTTGGATCTTCAGCTTGTTGGCAAATTTTTAAAAAAGTTTATGTAGATCAGTGAGTTTATCCTCTTAAAAAATAAGCTTGTATTTAATAATAATAGTAACAATAGCTATTATTAATTGCCTGCCTGCTGTGAACCAGACACTATACATATTCATTATTATTTTAATATTCCCAGCAACTCTATTAGGTGTTTTATCAGCTAAAAAGCCGAGATGCAGGGAAGTAAATTTGCTTAAGGATAACCATAGCAGATTGCATATGCTGTCTCTAGATAATAAAAAAAAAACCAAAACCCCGGTTAAGAGTTAAGTGCCCTAAAGTTAAACATTGAGAGAGAAAAGAAAGTGAAAACTAGATCTTCTATAATCCGTTAATTGAAGAAACAGAGAAGAGTTCTGGTATACTGGGATTGATACCTTGTGCTGCTGGTTCATAATTTTTCAAATGTTCAAAAGCTGTCTGTGTTTGGGGAATTCTTTACCTTAAGGATCTTGATGGGAAGTAGGAATCTTCAGTTTTGAGAGTCGGTTGCTCACTTTCTCTGCATCTTTTGGAATTGGAATGCAATTACGTGACCTGGGGCCTCTACTCCACTGCTTCAGAAGCTAGTAATTTGCAGAAGTAGGCACTTCGTAGAATCTGTGTTCTGCAGTGCAGGGGGGATGGCAGCTACATCTGTTTTCCAGAGGTGGGCAGTGACAAAGATTCCGCTGTGGCATTTAGTTCCTGGTGTCACTGGTGTCTGTACAGGCTGCAGTGACTGAACCCTATGCTGTCTCCACCAGACCAGATTGGTGGTTTGAATTTTGGGTGTTCTTGATTATGTAGCCTTCCAGCTTCGCCCACCTCGGGTTTCCTGTGAGTTGCCTAATATGCTTTAATAACTCCTTTTCAGTTTCAACAAAGCCAGAGTTAGTTTTTTGTTTGTAACTAAGAACCTTTACTTAGATGATGCTAATTAAGATAATTGACAATTCTAAGGAACTCTCCAGGGTCAAGGTTACCTGCATCTAGATTAAAATTTATTGATAGGAAGAGTTGACAGTACATATATATTAAGTAAAATAGTTATATGCAGTTTGCTTATTGATACAATGAATTTGCTGACCTGAGTGCCTGTTCTAGGCCAGGGTATGTTCTGGTGTTGGGGATATAGGAGTGTCAAGATAGACAGGATCCCTGCATTCACAGAGCTTACATTCTGTTTTAAATGTGGAATAAGCAAGAAAGCAAGTAGCAATGACAGAGTGACAAATGCCATGATAAAAATAAAGATGGGATAATGTACTAGATAATGATATATTTGTGTGTGTGTGTGTCTATGTTTAGGGGTTGTAGCTTATAAAACATTTACTTTAATTATCAGGAATCATGACTTAGGTTTTTGACTATAAGGCAGTAACATTCTGAATTTACCCACCAACCATAAACAGCTAGAAGACTGGACAAAAATACATGAAACAAGTATTTTCAGATTTTGAACAACAGGCAGTGCAGAACTGTGATCCCTGATGGGGGAGCAAATGAGGTGAGCTCTGTGATGGCCCAGCTTTCTTCCTGGAGGCAATTTTCAGATCTCAGTGCAGGGAGAGGGATCCCAAATACAGCCATTTGGCCTCACTGAGTTGAGGAAGCAAAGATTGGATCTGGGGGAGGCCGAGATGGTTCTGTTTTGAGGAGCAGGCTTCTGGAGAGAAGGGAGCTGTGTAGAGAAAGAATTCCTTAAGTCTTCTTAGTGGTCCTCTTAAATGTTTGATTGAATATTAATCTGCTGTGCATATGTAGGATGTAGTTTCATAAAGGAGCAGTTCCTGAGGAAGGAATCCACTGGGAAACTGTAAGCAGAACAATTCTCAGAGCTCACATAAGGCTGGGAAATATTTGAGAACGTTTTAGCCAAAGTAGAACTCATTAAATGCTGTGTTCATTGAGACTCCAGAAGGGTCATGTCTTGTAGTGGGGCTAAGTTCTAAAATAAAAGCTTCTCTAGATATAGCTAGAAAATGCTTGAAAACAAGCCTTGAAAGGAGCAAACTAATTGGTAAGTAATGTAATGCCTGCAAAGTCCAATACTCTTTAAAGAAATACAACAAAACCCAATACTTAACAGTTTAAAATGTCTGGCATCCCATCAAAAATTACTAAATATGTGTGTAAAAGCAGGTTAACATAATTTATAATTTGGATGTCAGTTGAAACCAACCCAGATCTGACAGGTGTTAGAATGGACAGGCAAAGACATTAAAGCAGTAATTTAACTGTATTCAGTATGTCCAAAAAGGTAGAGACAGGGAAGGTAAAAAAGAGTCCAAATAAAACTTCTAGAGATGAAAACTAATATGTGAGATGAAAAATAAACTGGAGGGATTAATGGCAGATTGGATATTACAGAAGAAAAGATCAGTGAATTTGAAGACACAAGAGAAAATAAACAGGCAGAATTGACAGAGATAATGGAATTAGCGGACAGGTTGTTCAAGTGGCTGCTGTAAAACGTGGGATCAGATTGTGGTTAATGTTGACATCTTTGTACAAGATGTGACTGCTACCTGAATTTGTCTTCATGTGTAGTTAAGAATAGTTGAAAATCAGTATTTCAGTCAAGCGCTGGGATATGATGGAAGAACTTTATTATGCAACAGTGTGTTATTTTTTATATGTAACAAAAAATAAAGACGCTTAAAACGTACATTTATGATCTCACAGTTTTGGGGGTCAGATGCCTGGGTACAACTTAGCTGGGTTCTCTGTTTTAGGGTCTCAGGGCTATTGTCAAGATGTTGGCTGTGGCTGTGGTATCATGTGAGTATGACTGGGGAAAGATCTCTTCTTAGCTCTTGGTAGCTGGTAGAATTGGTTTCTTGTGCACTGTTGGACTGAGGACCTCAGTTTGTTACTGCCTGTTAGCCCTTAGTTCCTTGCTGTGTGGTCCTTTCTAACACCACTTATCAAAGACTGTAAAGTGTCTTCTCACAGGACAGATGGAGCTACCTGCAGAAGTGACATCCTGTCTCCTTTCCTATATACTCTTGGTTAAAAGCAAGTCAGGTGTCCTGGGTCAAGAGGAAGGGTCTACACAGGGGCACAAACAGCAGGAGTCTGTGTCCTAGGACCCATCTTAGAATTTGTCCGTAGTGTGTAGCGGTGCATAGTGCGTTCTGTGGAGCCTGATACAGATATCAGGCTTTGAATCTTAGCCCTGTCTTCTCCCAGCTCAGTAAACTTCTGAGTCTCAGTTTTCCCTTTTATGTAATAAGGTACCTACTATTGATAGTATTGTGAAGAGGAATTGGATGCATATAACATGCTTAAGACTTTGTCCTACTAACTCCTGCTCATTTTTTCAGTCTCAGTTAAGATGTTCTATATCTAGGGAAGCCTTCCCTGCTTCCTTTGACTCCTCCTTCCATCCTGTCTAGGTAAGGTTTAAAACACCCTGAACTTTTCCCTTCTCATCACTTCACACATGTCCCACCTCCATTTTATAGCTGTGGGGTTATTTATTTATTTGGTATCTGCCTCCTTTACACTAAGCTGCTTGAGAGCGAGGGTTGTATCTCTTTTGTTCACGGCTGTGTCTTCAGGGCTTGGCACAAAGAATACTCTGTAAGTGTTTGCTGAGTGACAAAGAACGTGGTTGAGATGCATGTGTTGTTTCTTTCAGGGGGCATTTTCAGTGTCACTGTACCATCTGTGTTCTCCCAGGTACGGGAGCGGTCAGTTCAAAAACTGTTCCTCTTGTTTCCAAGGCTGTCAGGGGTCTAGCAGGGGAGACTGAGGCATAATAGTCTTTAAACTGATTGTAAGGGTTTGCAGAATGGACACTCAATAGTAGTTAAAACACACACCCAAACTTAGAGGCTGAAGGGATGAAGCCATTAATAAAAATGAGTCCTAGTGGGTCAGAAGCAGAAAACACGGTAGGGAGCTCCTCTTCTCTGTAAATGTGCTCTGCCGGCCGCTGCTTGAGATGGTGTGGCATGCAGGAAATAGATTTGGAGAAACTACGTTCTGAAGCTTCACCGTGCGCATCAGCATGTCATAGCGAACCCCCTTCTCCCCTGTTACCTTAGGAAGGGCAGTCTCTATTAAGCTTGCTGCTCTGTCCACTGTAAATGTACACATACTACAACCTAGTAAGGTGCCGGGACAGAGGACGGATAATGGATGATAACATTTAGGCTTAGAGATGAAGTAATTTCTCCTAGTGGTTGGTGAGGAAGGATCCAGACCAGGCTCAGCCCTCACTCTTAACTATTACTCTGTATTGCTTCTGTGGATATGTTTTAGCATATACTAGATTAATTTCATGAAAGCAGGAACCGTGTATCTTTTGTGCATTTTGTGACTAGCACTAGAAACTTGCTTAGCCCTTGATACATGGCTGACTCTTGGGTTTCTGGTATGATTTATACTGTGTCTCAGCTTCCCAGGTTGAATTACAGTGGACCCTTGGACAGTGTGGGAATTAGGGGTGCTGACCCCCGTGCAGTTGAAAATCGCATGAGCCTTTTGACTCCCCCGAAATGTAACTGCTAACAGCCTACTGTTGATCAGAAGCCTTACACACATGAGTAGTTGATGACAGGTATTTTGAATGTTACATACTGTATTCTTACAGTAATACCTATTTCCTAATTGTTTCAGTATCTCTAGGCTGTGCAGTTATCTGAGTTTTTTCAGATTGTTGCAGATCTCCAAAGACTTTTTCCAATATGTTTATTGGAAAAAAAAATCCTCTGGTAGGCGGACCCATGCAGTTCAAACCTGTGTTGCTCAGGGGTCAGGCGGACGTGTAAAATTGAACAGAGTTCGGTAGATAGCAGCTGGTGTAATCCAACCAGTGACATGCACAACAAAAAGTAATCTTAGATTTTCACTCTTTGTGATTTAATGGAGTTCTTTTCCCCCAGGAGAAACATCCCTGTAGTCTTCGTGCCTCTCTTTTGTGTCACTTTTATTTTATTTATTTATTTATTTTTAGATTTTTATTTATTTGTCTGGGAGAGAGAGCATGCGTACATACAGGCAGGAGGAGCCGCAGGCCAAGGGAGAGGGAGAAGCAGACTCCCTGCCGAGCAAGGAGCCCAAGCGGACTCAGTCCCAGGACCCTGGGATCATGACCTGAGCCGAAGGGAGCCGCTTAACTGATGAGCCACCCAGGCATCCTGGTCTCCTGTCACTTTAAAATTTACTCTACTACCCCTCTTGAGTTTTGTTTCCGAAATAGTCTTCAGTTAAGTTCTTTCTTCATGTTATTGTTAATGGCCTCTCCCCCATCAGATCTTTTGTCTCTTTTTTGCTTACTGCATTAGTTTTTGTTAAGAATTTTCAGTTTAACATGCACTGAATACTACTGAAAGGTTCCTAATGAAAAAAGCTGTCCTCAGGCATACCCCCCAGTAGTTCTCTCCTTTTCCCCCAGAGCAGGTCTTCCCAAACTTTGTCACCAAACTTTGTCTGCACGGACATGGTAGAATAGAGGAGGCCGTCTGTTGTCCGGAGGTCTTTAGAGGATCTCGGCACGTCGGAAACATTCGTGGCATGGTGTGCTCTGCCCACTAGTTGGTAAGCTCTTTTACCTCAACTCTGAGCTGTTTCTTGTATTTACCTCTCTAATACACTTAGGATGTTTTTGGATGCAGGTATGGAGGCCCTGACCCAAACTGGCTTTAAATAAGAGAATTTAGCTCAAAGGTGGAAGGCTAGAGGTAGGATGGGCTCTAGGGCTAATTGAGTTGGTGGCGCGATAAGGTCTTCAGGTAGCCAGTTTTTCCTTCTCCCCTCGAGTCCCTGGCTGGCTACATGCACAGAGGGACAAGGTCGCAGGGGTTTGAGGAGTTGTATGCAGACTCAGCAGTGTCCAGAGAAAGAAGAGAGAACTTCTTCTTGGAGCTATATGAGAATGTGGAAATTCTGCCTCAAAACTCTTTGGCAGCCTTGTCTCCTGGCGGCGGGGGGAGGGGGGTGGTATATGACTGTTTCTGAAACACTCACTAGAAAGGAAAGTGGGACTGTGTTTAGACTAGTTGGGCATCATCTTGGAGCTGGCTGCACTTTCCCTGAGCACATGCCTGGTGGAGGTGGTGTGCGAATGGGTCCTGAACGATACCGTCTTCTGTTACAAAGGAAGGGGGCAGGTTGGAGGCTGAGTAGGCAACCCTGACCCTATTTTTGTATTTAACTTAAAATTTGGATATTATTTATTGACTTTCTGTTAAGGTAGGTAAATATTTAATTTTAAATTTTACCTGCCTTACACTTTCCTCCTTCCATCTACCCATTATCATTAAAATTTTTTCATTAAGTGTATTCAGTGTTTAATTATGATTATGTATGTTCACCGTGGAGCTGCATTGTATACTATGATTATATTTCCCTCCTTGTATAATTTTGTTTTTCCTTGAATTGACAATTGTCTAGTATTTCCGTTTCTTTGTTTTCTAGGTTCTTGTGACTAAGTTTTCCCATACATTACAGTAACCTCACAAGCATCCTAGGTAACTAGTTGTTCTGTCCCCTACTCATATCCTCTCCCCCTAGGAATCTTCTTAGGGGATCCATCATCAAGGCTCACTTGTATGAAATTCTTGCTCTCTGGGTTCAGTGGTGTTTTTGCAAATCTCCCAGCAGGTTCAGGTCTCCTGTTTCCTGGTTTTCTGACCCTTATCTTTCCTGTTTTTTTTTTTTTTTTTCATTCATTCTGATTTTTTTTTGACATTAATTTTTTTTAATAAATTTTTTTATTTTTTATGAACATATAAAGTATTTTTATCCCCAGGGGTACATGCCTGTGAATCGCCAGGTTTACACACTTCCCAGCACTAACCATAGCACATACCCTCCCCAATGTCCATTAACCCACCCCCCTTTCCCAACCACCCTCCCCCCAGCAACCTTCAGTTTGTTTTGTGAGATTAAGAGTCACTTATGGTTTGTCTCCCTCCCAATCCCATCTTGTTTCTTTTCTTCTTTTCCTGTCCCCCCTAACTCCCCATGTTGCATCTCCACTTCCTCATATCAGGGATATCATATGATAGTTGTCTTTCTCTGATTGACTTATTTCACTAAGCATGATACCCTCTAGTTCCATCCATGTCGTTGCAAATGGCAAGATTTCATTTCTTTTGATGGCTGCATAGTATTCCATTGTGTATATATACCACATCTTCTTTATCCATTCATCCGTCGATGGACATCTAGGTTCTTTCCATAGCTTGGCTATTGTAGACATTGCTGCTATAAACATTCGGGTGCACGTGCCCCTTCGGATCACTACGTTTGTATCTTTAGGGT
>PISX010036079.1:0-12320 GCA_004024625.1 Mellivora capensis | reverse complement strand
TCTCCTTCTCCAGCTTCTGCTTCACCCTCTGCAGGTTGTCTATCTGCTCCCCGAGCTCGGCCACGCTGTCTGCGTGTTTCTTCCTCAGGGTGGCCGCCGTGGCTTCGTGCTGCAGCGTGGCCTCCTCCAGGTCCCTGCGCATCTTCTGGAACTCGGCCTCGCGCTTCTTGTTCATCTCGATCTGGGCGGACGTGGCCCCGCCGGCTTCCTCCAGGCGCTCGCTGATCTCCTCCAGTTCCCGGGAGAGGTCAGAGCGCTGCTTCTCTGCTTTGGCCCGGGAGGCCCGCTCTGCCTCGATTTCCTCCTCCAGCTCCTCGATGCGGGCCTAGGGGCGACACATCAGTGTGAATGCCGACTCACGACAGTTTTGATTCCTGGAATGCGCAGAAGAGGTGGGGGGGTCCGACTCACCTGTAACTCCTTGATCTTCTTCTGTAGCTGCATCGCAAGGGCCTGCTCGTCTTCAATCTTGCTTTGCAGATTGCTCACTTCAAACTCTTTCCTGTTGAAGGAGCATTTTATGTCAGTCACAGATATAATAGTAGTAATTTCCCCATGAAAGTTTTGTCCTCATTGCTTACTTTTTGAGTTTCTCATCGAGTTGCTGCTTATCATTTTCGACATCCATTGTGGATTCTTGAGCCAATTTTAGGTCTCCCTCTAGTTTCCTCTTTGCTCTTTCTAGATCCATTCGGATTTTCTTTTCTTGTTCCAAGGATCCTTCAAGCTAAAAGTTAATAGTGCATGAATACAGTTCCTGGAATGTTACCACCTTTCATCGAGGGTTGGCCTTGTAAACATTTGACTCCTGTCTAATACACAGCTTATTTTTGATTTTTCTATTCATAAGACTAATTTGTTCCATGCATTCCATTCCCTTTGCTATTTATCTAGTCTGAGGAGTCATCATTTAGAAGGTGAACCATACGTCATTACCGTATAATTACAGTAAACTGCTAGGAAAATGCCATCCCTTCGGAATCCCCCCACTGGAAACCACTGTTATTAGTGTTTCACCATACCTGTAGACACTGCAGCAATGTTTCTAAACCATGACTTCTTCCAGACCCTCCCTTACTCACATATTTACAGTGGGTTCTCTACTCGCTATAAGATCACATTTAACCCTGAATTCATCTTGCACATTCCTTATTTGGAATCTCCTTCCTCACTGTGAGAGAAAACCTTCTAGATATTTACTACTACTTTGCTCTTGCTCTGCTCGCCACTTAGAACACTGTCTCTGTTTCTTCCCATGGCCATTTGCTTTTTGATCCCAACCAAAACCCATTTTGTTTGTACAGATTTTCCTGGTAAACAGAATAACCTTCCTTTCCCCTATTTCTTTTTACCCATACTGTCTGTTACCTACAACGTTCTTTATTGATTTTTTTGACTCCATGGGTGTCCATCTTAGACCTTGAATCAGGAATAATGTTCTACGCTACCTATTAATTGGAAGCTCTTGAAAAGTACTCATTATATCATTACAATGTAAACTGAGGCTGAGTTTGTTAAAAATAAAAAAATTATTTTTTTACATGATGTTAGGCTTACATCATCTACTTGTTGTTCAAGCTTGATTTTAGCCTTGGTCAGGGTGTTGACTTTGTCCTCTTCTGCCTGCAGGTCATCCAGGGTCTGCTGGTGGGCCTCTTGGAGGGCCTTCTTCTCCTTGGTCAGCTTTGCAATGGTTTCATCCAGACCTGCCATTTCTTCCGTGAGGTTTTTCACCTTAAAAAGTTAAAAAGAGAAATGGTAGCTGTGCTAAGGCATGTTAGTAGGGTGGCAGAACATCTATATGGTAGAAGAGAATATAACTCATACCTTGTTCTCCGTGGCGTGCTTCTCCTTTTCAACCTTGGCCAGGGTCAGCTCAAGGTCGTCAATGTCTTTCTTGAGCTCTGAACACTCATCCTCCAGTTTTCTTTTCTTGGCCGTCAGCTCGGCGTTGATCTCCTCCTCATCCTCTGCTCTCTCAGTCACCTCCTTGATCTTGGCCTCCAGCTGGATTTTGGTTTTGATCAGCTGGTCACATCTTTCCTCTGCATCAGCCAAGCTATCTGCTTCCTGAAAAGGGATAATAGACACTTGTAGATTTTAGTTCTCTGGACATTTTCAGATTTTATTAATATTTTGAAGCCAAACAAGTAAATTGTGTTTTAAACCCTTGAGTTAATTTTTTAAAAAGATTTTATTTATTTATTTGACAGATAGATATCACAAGCAGGCAGAGAGGGAGGTAGAAGCAGGCTCCCTTCTTATGGGCGCTTATTATGGCACTGCAGATTTTTTTTTAAAAGAATTTAAGTCAGGGTTCCTGGTGAAATTAGGATACACTTCTATTTGCTAATGATGAGGTTCAGGACACACTGTCCCTAAATATAGCAGCTTGGCATATTGTGTGCCATAAACTGAAGGCATTTGAGAAAATAGCTAAAGTAGGAAGCCCATTCTGACCTCCTCCACTCATCCTTCTTCCCTGAAACATGTGAAAAGTACCTTCCTGTACTAGGAGGAAACAAGACATTCTTATCACCAGAAATGGGAACTGGGGGCCAAGAAGGCTGCATAAACAATCCTTTTTAAACTAACGTTTATCTTCTTTAGTTACTTCTTCACCTGGAAGTCTGGGATCATGACCTGAGCCCAAGGCAGTCGCTCAACCAACTGAGCCACCCAGGCGCCCACCTTTCTTTATTTAATATTTATTTCCAGGAAAGCTTAGTGTATGAAAACAAAATGATTGGGTATCCAGTGGATTGCCCAGAGGGAGCGGTAATACCAAGAAAGTGTCTTAAAGGGAAGATGTCCTACAGAGTAACTGGGAATTACAGGGAACACATGGAAGAAATAAGGGGAACTGAATATGTTCAAAGGTGGTGCATAGAGAAGTAGCGAGCATGTTTCTCGTGAGAAGGAATAAGGGTTGGAATAGAAACTCTGTAGGAGCAGGGACCATGTCTCCTTCAAGTTGTATCCCTAGCACTTGGAATGTCATCATGTATTTATTAAATGTGGACAGTTGAGAGAATGGTGCTGAAAAGTGGTCATACTATTCTCGAAGGAGAGGAGTATGCTCAGACCAAACTTAGATATGCCCTATGGTGGCTAACCATAGATATAATCTAACCTTAGATATGCCCTACGGTAGCTAACTGGCTCTCCAAGGTGTGATGAACCTCTCCTCAATTTAGAAAACGCTGTTGTACATGAACTACAGGGAAAGACACAAAGCCAACCTAGGTATATACAGATAGTTCATTTTTCTTTAAATTTTCCAGTTGAGTGTTCCAAGCATAAATACCCAACTGGACCAGTGTCAGTTTGCTTCTGAATTCAGAGGACTACAGGGTCACTCTCAGGGCTTAGGTTGTTTGTCTTGGTAGCAAACTGAAAGTCTCTTGTCATTTGAATTGCAAAAGTGGGTTAGACAGTTGTGTTTGATCAAATATTTCTTCCCAATATTCTGGATGTTTATTGGGACATTGGAACAAGAATATCAACCCATATCAACCCATATGAGAGTATCTCATGCTTTGCCTAAAAACTGACACACTCTGTAGAATGTATTGCCATTATCCTTGCAATGACTCTATTCTTTCAGGTACTGGAGAGTTTCTAAAGACAGAGTTGAGAGGGAAGTTGCCAGTTGGTTTCTTATTGGTTTCAAGTTGATCCATTTCCATCACAATGTCTCCTCCCTCCCCACTGTAAATACTGTTTTTTTTTTTTTTCCCCCGGGTCTTATGTGCTTTTTTCAGTAGGGAGCGTCTAATGGAACAAAGGTCACCTCACTTTTTACTCACATTTTGCTAGGAAAAACATTAGGGGGAAAAGGGAAGTGGTTTTGTTTTTTCCTTTTCAACAGCAAGGGATCCTACCACAGTGCCTGGTAGTAATGTTCTGTCTGGGATTGTGTAGAACTTCTAAGGAGTTGTGAATTTGGAAAGATTCATAGTCCCTTAGTGAGGTGGAATTTAGACCTTTCTCCAGCAACTGCTGAGCCAAAATGTTAGCATCTGATTGCAAGAAATGGGCTCTGATACTCACAGCTTGGACCTGGAGCTGCAGGTCATTTTTCTCTTGCATGAGAGCAACCATTTTCTCCTCCAGCTCTTTCCTTTTGGCCTCAGCCTTTGCAAGGTTTTCCTTGGTCTTCTCAAACTCTTCCTTCATGTTGGCCATCTCCTTTTCTGTTTCTGCACTCTTGAGGAGCGGCTTGATCTTGAAATAAAGCTTCATCCAGGGCCAGTGCTTGACGTTCATGAAAGCACGGACATTGTACTGGATGCAGAAGATGGACTCTCTGTAATAGGAGCAGAAGTGGTCAAAGTCAGATTCCAATGGGAAATAGAGTTAGAAGGGCCAAGGGGACTCATAGAGTATCTCTGTTAATACCTTCTCTCCACCATCTTTTGGTACTCCACTCTTGCCAAGAACCCTCTGCACCTGGCCTGGGTTCTAGTAATCAGCTGGGCCAGCTTGTCATCTCGCATCTCCTCTAGGAGCCCCAGAAGACCAGCTTTGAAAAAGACCTATAAATGGGAAGAGTTGCAGATCAGACACTATACAGAAACTTCACAGGGACAAGAATAGCATCAGGTAGGCTTTAGAGACCATTACCTTGGTGTGACCAAATTTATACTGGGTGTGGTCAATGTCAATGGACCCAAGAAGCTTCTCAGAAGCCTTCTTGCTGTCAATGAACTGTCCTTCGGGGATAGCACTTGCATTTAATACCTTGTATCTGTTTAGGCCAAGAAAATAAATGATAGAGCTGTTGTCACCAACAAGACATCTTCTTGCCTTACTATAGAAACGATGTAGACTCTGTGTAGTCTAGCAAACATAAACAAGAAATCATATCCATGTCTTCATTCTCTGTGTATCAGAGGGTGTCAAATTTTGGCCTGTCAATACAGAGTCTGCCAAATGTGTTTCTCTTTTCTTCAATTATAATAGAAAGTATAAAGGATTTTTCCATTGAAACAATTAAAATAAATAAAAGAACCTCTTAAGATAATTTGCAGTGAGAGAGTCTGACCTCTGTTTGAAGTCTGCATAAAGGATCCTGCTTGGGAACCCCTTCCTGCAGATGCGGATCCCTTCCAGCACCCCATTACACCGCAGCTGGTGCAGGACAAGTTCATGCTCCATGGCCCCTAAGAGGAAGAGCACACATGCTTCATTTCATGGTCTAAAGCAAGCATCCTGGAGCTTGTTTGGGCATCAGGTGGGTCTTACCTGGAGTCTTGGTTTCGTTGGGGATGATGCAGCGTACAAAGTGGGGGTGAGTGCTCCTCAGGTTCGTCATGAGCTTATTCAAATTCTCCTGTGGAATTTATGAATATTTGATTTTAAAAAGCACTGTTTCCGTACATTCATACTCACAGACATAATCATTGTGACATCCGTGATATTGGCTCAGTTCTAATAGTATCTATTTATAGGATCCAATAATATCTAATTCAGATACTATCTGAATAGTATCCAGATTTGAAAATGAGGAGTTGGACTTTCCGCATTCTCAAAATGTCCTTCTTTTTCCTGTTTTCGTGCATGATAAACATATTTTTCTGTTAGTCATTGAAGCGGTCACTGCTGCTGAATTTCCTAGCGTGTTTTGTAGCTTGAGTATGATATTCTAAATGTAGGGAAATATTCTACCCAGACTCTCTGGTCTAGCTGTGTGATTGAGCTTTACAAATAATTCAGTGTCTTCTTCCAAATCTCTAATTTCTTTCTTTACCCTATTTTCAATTGTATCTGCTTCTCTATCACATTCTTATTCCTTATTATAATTACAGAGCTGTGTCCTCCTGCTCATTCCACAGAAAGTGGCCTTTTAGTGCCTCACTCTGGGAATTGGCAGAACACCAACAGCCATGTTACCAGGTATGAGAAGAAGTCTTCCAACTCGTGGAAATCCTGATTTTTCAGAATAACTAAAGCTTTCGTTATTACAGATGGGATTGTCCTAAGAAAGGTAATTTTTCCTTCAAGAGCTATTTCTTATTGCATCTGGTTTTTTAATTCCTTTGTTTAGAATCAGTCTCCAATTCCCAGCAGGGATCTTCTGTCATCAGCTTTCAAAGTCCACTTACTTCAGTTCTGAGCCAGTATACACCTAGGCACGTACATCATTTGGAAGCTCTCACAGCCTCCAGCAAGTCTTATGTTTTGCCTAATCCTATCCCAGCAGAACCTTTTAAATGTCAATGACCTTATTTCCTGGCCCCCAATTTAATTTTACCATCTGATGCTGACTTGTGCAATTTAATCTCATCCCTCTTGACATCTTGTCTCCTATATACTGACGTGTCTCTTCCAAACAACCCCAAAGTCTCTAAACTGCTCTGCCACCACCCACAGACTTGTCTCTAGAGTCATGTCCAGTTCTGGAATCCTTGCAAGATTACTTCCCTTTCCCCACAAATAAATTTAAGCCCCTGAATCTAATAAGACATAGCAAAGGCATTTCGTACCCTGAAGAGAGCAGACACGGTCTGGAAAGAAGAACCCTTCTTCTTGCCACCTTTCTTGCCACCGCCAGACTCTAAGGGGGTTAGAAAGAGCACAGGCAATCATTGCACAGGCTTCCTTAGTGTGTGTTTGACACATTAAATAAAGGATGACTTCTTCTGGAATTTACCTGCTTCAGCAGCTGCTGCCCCAGAGAAGAGGAAAGCCAGAGTCTTCATTGCAGACTTCTGGTACAGCCCGACCACGGTCTCGTTCAGGGGGTCCTTGTTCTTGTCCAGCCAGCCGGCGATGTTATAGTCCACGGTGCCGGCGTAGTGGATCAGAGAGAAGTGGGCCTCAACCTTGCCTTTGGCAGGCTTGGGCTTCTGGAAGTTGTTGGACTTCCCCAGGTGCTGCTCATAGAGCTTGTTCTTGAAGGAGGTGTCTGTGGCCTTGGGGAACATACACTCCTCTTCCAGGATGGAGAAGATGCCCATGGGCTGAAAAGATGAAAAGAAACAAATGCCTTTCAATTTTGTCTGCTTGTAGAAATAATATGTGACATCTTGATCCTATTTGAGTAAATTCATCCTTTAATTTCTTACAATTAATGAAAACTCATCCCTTGGTTCATAAGTCATTACATTTGCAAATATTAATTGAGTGCCTATTGAGATCCAAGTTCTGTGTTGGGCTCTGGGATGTGGTGGTAAGGGAGAGGAACAAAGGCCATACTCTCCTGGAGTTTATGTCTTGCCCCATGGCTCCACAGCCGCATTTCTCCAAGTGTGACTTGCAAACTGGTTGGATCAGAAACCCTTGGTGAAAATGCATATTCTAAGGATCCATCCCACCCTTCCTGAAGAGTTTTCCCAGGGGTGAGATTAGGGAATTCTGCAGTTTTATTAAGCATTTGTGAGGAGTCTCAAACTGAAGTTTGAGAGCCTCTCCTTTAAGTATTAGAAATTCACATTTCAGTTGCCAGTAAAAATGAATCTCAGGATGACAAAGGGAAAACGAGTGAAAAAAACTCTTCATAGTATGCTTTTATAGGGAAAGGTGGTTTTAAATATAAGGTCTTGCATTGCCAACTATCGGGAAATGGAGAGTTCTGGTTTCTAGAGAAAATATTCACTCTCCTTACCAGAATATCTCCCTCAGAATTAGCAAAAGAAGGACTTTTCCTGATTTTATTTATGAGTTGAAGTCTTCTAAGATTTTTCTCAGTGGTATAATCTGTGACCTGAAAAAAGGAAGTGAACCTTCTCGATGAGCTCGATGCAGGCAGCCAGGTCCATCCCGAAGTCAATGAACTCCCACTCGATGCCCTCCTTCTTGTACTCCTCCTGTTCCAGCACGAACATGTGGTGGTTGAAGAACTGTTGCAGCTTCTCGTTGGTGAAGTTGATGCACAGCTGCTCCAGGCTGTTGAACTGGGTGTTGCAAAGAGCAAGAGTTGGAGTGAGTCTGGAAAATCCAGTGGGGACTCCGCAAAGAAGACACAAAATGGAAGGGCCTTAAAAAGGCCATTTATTCAAACAACTCACATCAAAGATCTCAAAGCCAGCGATGTCCAAGACCCCAATGAAGTACTGCCTGGGCTGCTTGGTGTCCAGCTGCTGGTTGATGCGGGTGACCATCCACAGGAACATCTTATCGTAGACGGCCTTGGCCAGAGCGCCCACGGCGTTGTACACCTTTGTGGACAGGGTAGTGATTGTTGGTGCTACTGAAGACATGCTGTGAAGGCCTGGGATGGGTGTCATTCATTGAGGTCACACACTCACCTGCTGCACAGTCTGGCCTTTGGTGACGTACTCGTTGCCAACCTTGACCCTGGGGTAGCAGAGGGCTTTGAGCAGGTCAGCAGAGTTCAGGCCCTGGAGATAGGCCGCCTTGTCAGCAACTGCAGAGACAAAATTCAGGCACCCTGTGTAACCTACTGTGGGTCCCACAATTCATGGGGGCAGAGTGATGAGTGAACCATTCTATAGAAAATCTGTATGGGGGTGAATTTGCATACGTTCATCAGAAGCTCAACTATAAAGAAGACATGAATTTGAAATTATCTTTTTTGTCTGTATTACCTTCGGTGCCATCCGGCTCAGCCTGCTCCTCACGCTGCTTCTGCTTGAACTTCATGTTCCCATAATGCATCACCGCACCTGTGAGCTTGTAGATGGAGACTCTTTCATCAGAGGTGAAGCCCAGGATGTCAATAGCACTCTGCCAGGAAAGATGGAAGGACAAAGGTTAGGGCAGAAGACACTAACTTATTCAGGAGAATTTATACTTTATCCTTAACCACACCTATAGAGGAGTGTTATTGTCATTTCATACATAATGGATTAAAAAAAAAAACTGTATATGTGACTTACATCCGTGGCCATCAGCTCTTCCTGGTCATCAATGCTGGGGACTGTGATCTCCCCTTGACTGACGAAGGCATAGTCATATGGGTTGGTGGTGATCAGGAGCATTTCTGGGTACATAGAATTCAGGGCATATGTTTTCCATCAGAAGTTGTTAATAAAATGATTAACTTATAAATATAAGCTCCTTCTTACCAATTAGGTCTGGCTTCTTGTTAGACATGATTTGATAGAAAATGTGGTAGCTTCTTTCTGCCTTCAGTTGGAAAGTAACTCTAGACTTCTCCAGAAGATCTGCAATGAAAAGTAGACACTGGTCAGGAGGAAAAATTGCAAAGTTCCTGAAGTGATTTTGGAATTTGGGATAATTAACTAAAAATCTCCCTGGCTTGTTGTGATTTCAGCTGAGTGTTGTGCCTCTACAACATAGGCTACATATTGTGCCTCTACAAACGCCATCACAGGTGCTCTTACCACCTCCAGAAAGAGACTAAAGCATGCCTGGCCCAAAACATAGACATTTCTCATGCAGAAGATCATTGACATTTGGGATATAATTGATTCTGGAGAACCCCTCCCTCCTCAGGGTCTTTTCTTACTTTATAATAGAGGGACCACTGAGAACAACATTTATCAAGCCTCAGGCTAGGAAGAAATCACCTATTCTCAACTTGAAGGCAACTCATTTACCCTATAATTAGTGTTTTCTTAGAGAAAATTGAAATCTGTTCTGAGGCTGGAATATCTCAGACAAGCCCCATGGCTCCTGGCAGTTCCTATAGAGTCATTAGTACATGACTGGAATAAAGCACACTGTGGGCTATGGTTAGGACTGGCATTAACTACGGGCATGTTTGGCAGCAGACTGGTGTTTCACAGGCCCTGGGCTCAGCAGGAGCTGCAAAATGTTTCTCCAGACCATCATTTGTCATTCGTGGATTCTGTTTAGGAGGTCCTGTTACTCACATGTTTCAATATCAGCAGAAGCCAGTTTTCCTGTGGTACCAAAGTGGATCCTGATGAATTTACCCTTGCAAATAAAAATGATGATGTTATATACAAAACTTGAAGCACTCAAGAAAAATGAGATGAAAATGATAATTCAGACATGCTTTCTCTGGCATGGAAGGGCTGAAAAGATTCCTCTGTGACCAGGAGACTTACAAAGCGAGAGGAGTTGTCATTCCTCACGGTCTTGGCGTTGCCAAAGGCCTCCAGTAGGGGGTTGGCACTGATGATTTGATCTTCAAGGGTCCCCTGCAAAGGCAAGAGCGGTCCTTAGATCCCAGGCTCCAGACTTCCTGAGAGCCCTGAGAGTCTGGAGTCTGACCCCAGGCCCACCTGCATTTTGCCAGAGGTAGGTTCCTCCTTCTTCTTCTCCCCAGTGACTGCAATTGTTGCAAAGTACTGGATGACACGCTTGGTGTTCACAGTCTTCCCTGCACCAGATTCTCCGCTGTCAAACAGAGACCAAACATACGTGAGGAATTAAGCTGTGTGACAAATGAAAGAACCTCCATCATCAGCATTTACTATCTTATGCACCCATCTTTATATGTCTTTGTCAGTTTCTCCCCACTCTTTCTCTTCAGCCTACTATAGCTCATATTATTTCTGTTGCTTTGCACTGACAAGAAGTAGGGGGATTCATTCATTAATCACCTAACACATATTTCTTAAAAATGTTACAGTCTCTTTTCCAGGTGCCATGGCCTAGGCTTGGGGTCCAAGAGGCAGCTACCCAACGGCTATGTGGAAAATGAAACCATAAAAAACAATGCATGTAGTTCCTCAGTTTCCTTAGACAAAAGACATGGCTCAAGTGAAGTCTTTGAAGGACTAGATGTTTCTCAAGTAGGCCTTAAACAGTGGGCCACTGGGAACATTCCCAAATGGCTCAGTGTTCAGATGGCTGTATGTTGTTCACTGCCGTGTACCAGGTCCTGGCTATGCACAGAGAAAGGGTTTATAACCCCTACTCTTAGTAAAGTTCTGGGCAACTTTTAAGACTGGACTAGCAAATGACAAAGTTCAGGCCATTGTTATTTTACATTCTGATGCAGTCTAAACCCTGTGACACAGCACAAACTATATCCCATCCCAGGATGAACAGCATTGCTTCAGCACGAGCACTAACTAATTTGTTTTAGTTTGGCATTTTCCCCGTGTGAATAAAATACCAATACATCCCAGAATAGTAATACATACGTGATTAAGATGGACTGATTCTCCCGATCTAGGAGAAAAACAGTGGACAATCAGCATCATACCAGTTACACGAACAGAAGTTTCTATAGGGAAACACCTGGGGCATTGAATATAAATACTGTGTCTTTTTAAATGGAGTTTTAAAATATATTACTGTAAAGTGATATATGATATTATTCTTAAACCTCTTAAGTTGAAGAGAAACATAAAATGTTGTTATATCTGAAATTCCTTAAGTCCTCATAGTTAAGTGTGTCCTTCTGGTTTAAAAGAAAGAGCAGTACTTGCCAAAGCCAGACATACTCTGTAGTTGTCCGCGGTGGATTTCAGAAGCATACCCTCTGCTTTATTCATGCATAAAGGACTGAAAAACGCAGAACGTACGAAGGATTTGGACGGTAGTTCAATAGGTTTAAATAGTGCTCATCAAGCCAAAGTTGAGATTTAGTTTCTAAATGAGTCAGTTGGCCTCATAGAATGGGGGGAAAAGAAAAAGTATCTTAGGGTCACAGCCGTAACCCTAACTCTGATCAGTCCTGCCAAAAGTGTGCTATCAGGGCAAAGAAAGATCAGGTGAGGAAAGTGCCTCAGTCAGAACAAAAATCCTTTAAAGGGGGCAGAAAACAACTTCTGTTTCTGTGCATGTAGCCCTCCAAACACCATCTTCATTCAATTCATTCATTCATTCATTCATTCAAGAGGCTATCTTCTGTGGGATGGTCTCTGATGATGTTAGAAGTGACAGTACTCCTGAGAGCATCAGAGCGGTAGTCAACAAGGAGCTTGAGCACAGAAGGATTGAACGTGTATTTTTCTTTTCCATTCCGACAATATGATTCCACTGTTACTTAATCTTAACTATTGTTACTTAAATCTACACCATAAATTATGTGTCTCTGCGAAGGAGACTACAAGCAAGTTTAGTTTCAAAGGGTAGGGCAGAGGCATGGCCTGGTAAAATCATGGAGGTGGGGTCTGGAGAGCTCGGTTTTAGTTCCAGCTCTGCCAGTATGTCCCTCTCTGTGCTTCAGTTAACTCTTCTGTACAACCAGGGGCTTGGATTAGATTATCTCTGAAGATCTGTTTAGCTTTAACACTGTGTGACTCTAGGTGGTCAAATAATTTGTATGAGAAACACTTGCGCCACTGACCCGTCAGCATGAACTGGTAGGCGTTGTCAGAGATGGAGAAGATGTGGGGCGGGGCCTCCTGGCGCTTTTTGCCTCGGTAGGCTGTCACCACCTCTGCATTGTACACCGGCAGCCACTTGTAGGG
>PISX010036078.1:0-12375 GCA_004024625.1 Mellivora capensis | reverse complement strand
AATGGAAAAGAGTGAAGAAAGCCTATGTGAACTATGCGATTCTGTCAGAAGAAACAAACATAATTATTGATATCCCAGAAGAAGGAGGGGGAAGAGAGCGGAAGCTTATTTAAAGAAATAATGGCTGTGAACTTCCCAAGACTGGGGAGAGATTTGGATAGTCAAGTTCATAAAGCTCATAGTCCTCAAACATATTTTCCTCAAAGAAATCTTCTCCAAGATGCATAACACTAAAACTGTCTAAATAAAGACAAGGAGAAGATTTTAAAAGCAAAAATAAAACTGGCGGCATCACGTTACCTGATTTCAAGCTTTACTACAAAGCTGTGATCACCGAGACAGCATGGTACTGGCATAAAAACAGACACATAGACCAGTGGAACAGAGTAGAGAGCCCAGATATGGACCCTCAACTCTATGGTCAAATAATCTTCGACAAAGCAGGAAAAAATATACAGTAGAAAAAAGACAGTCTCTTCAATAAATGGTGCTGGGAAAATTGGACAGCTATATGTAGAAGAATGAAACTCGACCATTCTCTTACACCGTACACAAAGGGAAACTCGAAATAGATAAAAGACCTCAATGTGAGACAGGAATCCATCAGAATCCTAGAGGGGAACATAGGCAGTAACCTCTTTGATATCAGCCACAGCAACTTCTTTCAAGATATGTCTCCAAAGGCAAAGGAAACAAAAGTGAAAATGAACTTTTGGGACTTTATCAAGTTCAAAAGCTTCTGCACAGCAAAGGAAACAGTCAACAAAACAAAGAGGAAGCCCATGGAATGGGAGAAGATATTTGCAAATGACAGTACAGACAAAAGGTTGATATCCAGGATCTATAAAGAACTCCTCAAACTCAACACACAAAAAACAGATAATCATATCAAAAAATGGGCAGAAGATATGAACAGACACTTCTCCAATGAAGACATACAAATGGCTATCAGACACATGAAAAAATGTTCATCATCACTAGCCATCAGGGAGATTCCAATTAAAACCACATTGAGATACCACCTTACACCAGTTAGAATGGCCAAAATTAGCAAGACAGGAAACAGCGTGTGTTGGAGAGGATGTGGAGAAAGGGGAACCCTCTTACACTGTTGGTGGGAATGCAAGTTGGTGCAGCCACTCTGGAGAACAGTGTGGAGATTCCTCAAGAAGTTAAAAATAGAGCTTCCCTATGGCCCTGCAATTGCACTACTGGGTATTTACCCCAAAGATACAGATGTGGTGAAAAGAAGGGCCATCTGTACCCCAATGTTTAGAGCAGCAATGGCCACGGTCGCCAAACTGTGGAAAGAACCAAGATGGCCTTCAATGGACGAATGGATAAGGAAGATGTGGTCCATATATACTATGGAATATTATGCCTCCATCAGAAAGGATAAATACCCAACTTTTGTAGCAACATGGATGGGACTGGAAGAGTTTATGCTGAGTGAAATAAGTCAAGCAGAGAGAGTCAATTTTCATATGGTTTCACTTATTTGTGGAGCATAACAAATAACATGGAGGACATGGGGAGATGGAGAGGAGAAGGGATTTGAGGGAAATTGGAGGAGGAGGTGAACAATGAGAGACTATGGACTCTGAAAAACAACCTGAGGGGTTTTGAAGGGGCGGGGGGGGGGGGGGAGGTTAGGGGAGCCAGGTGGTGGGTATTAAGGAGGGCTCATATTGCATGGAGCACTGGGTGTGGTGCAAAAACAATGAATACTGTTACGCTGAAAAGAAAAAAAAATAAAAGCAACAAGAAGAAAGAAGCTTGTCACAACTCTACCACCACACCAACTGCACATTCTATGTTGGGTGGAATGGGGCTATCTATGATATAAAGTGATTTTTTTTTTTGTATTTGTTTTGTTTTGTTTGGTGATGAAAAAATATGACTCCAAAGCTTAACAAAAGAATTAACTGTCATTCCAAGAAGCTAATAAATTAACACTTTCACACTCAAGTAGCTTCTGGTTCTTACTATCTCATCAAATAATTCATTGGTTTAACTTCTTTTTTATTCAACATGCCTTTTAAAAAAAATGTTAATTCCCCTATAGTTAACATACCGTGTTATATTAATTTCAGGTGTACAATATAGTGATTCAGCATTTCCCTACAACGCCCAGTGCTCATCACAAGTGCCCTCCCTAACTCTTCCATCACCTATTTCACCAATCCTCCGCCCACCTCTCCTCTGGTGACCATAACTTTGTTCTCTACAGTTAAGAGTCTGTTTCTTGGTTTGCCTTTCTCTCTCCCGTCCCCTAACCCGACCCCCACTTTGCTCATTTGTTTTGTTTCTTCAATTCCACATATAAGTGAAATCATATGGTATTTGTCTTTCTCTGGCTGACTTATTTCACTTAGCATTATTCTATGTAACTCAAACCATGGCATTATGAATGGTAAAATATCATTCTTTTCTAAGGATGTATAATATGTGACTACACACACACACACGTTCTCTATGCATTCATCAGTTGATGGACACTTAGGCTGCTTCCATAATTTGGCTATTATTGTAAATCATGCTGCTATAAACATAAGAGGTGCACATATCCCTTTGAATTAGTGTTCCTGTATTTTTTTGATAAATGTCCAGTACTGTGATTACTAGGTTTATGGTAGCTCTATTTTTTAACTTTTTGAGGACCCTCCATATATTTTTTTCACGGTGGCTGCACCAGTTTGCTTTCCCACCAACAGTGCATGAGGGTTCCTCCTTCTCTGCATCCTCGCCAACATTTGTTTCTTATGTTGTTGATTTTAGTCATTCTGAGCTGTGAGGTGACAGCTCATTGTAGTTTTGACTTGCAATTCTCTGATGATGAGTGATATCGAGCATCTTTTCATGTGTCTTTTTTTTTTAAGATTTTATTTATTTGAGAGAGAGAGAGCACTCACATGAGAAAGAGTATGAGTGAGGTGAGGGACAGAGGGAGAAGCAGACTCCCTGCTGAACAGGGAGCCTGATGCAGGGCTTGATCTCAGGACTCTGGGATCATGACCTGAGTCAAAGGCAGATACTTAACCAATTGAGCCACCCAGGTGCCCCTGGATGTCTTCTTTGGAGAAATGTCTGTGCATGTCTTTTGCTCATTTTTAGATTAGATTATTTGTTTTTTTGGAGTTGAGTTGCATCAGTTCTCCTCCTCCTTCTCCTCCTCCTCCTCCTTTTTTTTTTTTTTTTGACATTTTTAAAAAAGTAGACTCCATACCAATTGTGGGTTTGAACTCATGACCCAGAGATCAAGAGTTGCTTGCTCTACTGAGTCAGCCAGATGCCCCAAGTCATATAAGTTCTTGATATATTTGGATGCTGTTTATCAGAAATGCCATTTGCAAATATCTTGTATTCAGTAGGTTGTCTTTTAGTTTTGTTGATTGTTTCCTTTGCTGTGCAGAAGCTTTTTATTTTGATGTGGTCCCAGTAGTTTACTTTTGCTTTTATTTCCTTTTTCTCCAGAGACATGGCCAGAAAAATGTTGCTCCAGCTCATGTCAGAGCTCATGTCTGTGCTCTCTTTAGGGATCTTTATGGTTTCAGGTCCCACATTTAGTTAGACCTTAATCTGTTGTGGTTTTTTTTTTTTAGATTTTATTTATTTATTTGACAGACAGAGATCACAAGTAGGCAGAGAAGCAGGCAGAGAGAGAGGAGGAAGCAGGCTCCCTACTGAGTAGAGAGCCCAATTCAGGGCTTGGTACCACGACCCTGGGATCATGACCTGAGCCAAAGGCAGAGGCTTTAACCCACTGAGCCACCCAGGCGCCCTAGATCTTAATCTGTTTTGAGTTTATTTTTGTGTATGGTGTAAGAAAGTGGCCCAGTTTCATTTTCTTTCTTTCTTTCTTTCTTCTTCTTCTTCTTCTTCTTTTTTTTTTTTTTTTTTTTTTTTGCGTTTGTAGCTGACCAGTTTTCTCACACCATTTGTTGAAGAGACTGTCTTTTTCCCATTGGAATTCTTTCCTGCTTTGTCAAAGATTGATTAACCATTAAATGTGGGTTTATTTCTGGGTTTTCTTTTCTGTTCCATTGAATTATATGCCTGTTTTTGTTCCAGTACCATACTGTTTAGATTATTACAGCTTTGTCATATAACTTGAAGTCTGGAATTGTGACACTTCCAGTTTTGTTTTTGTTTTACAAGATTGCTTTGGCTACTTGAGGTCTTTTTTGGTTCCATACAAGTTTTAGGATAGCTTTTTCTAGTTCTGTGAAAAATGCTGTTGGAATTTTGATAAGGATCGCATTAAATGTGTAGATCATTTTGGAAAGTATAGGCACTCTAATAATATTTGTTCTTTCTACCCATGAGCATGGAACATCTTTCCATTTCTCTGTGTTGTCTTTAATTTATTTCATCAGTGTTTTTTAGTTTTCAGAGTACAGGTTTTTCACCTCTTTAGTGAGGTGAAATTAATTTCTCTTTGCTGCTTCATCAGTATATAGAAATGCAACAGATTTCTGCACATTAATTTTGTATCCTGAGATTTTACTGAATTCATTTATCAATTGTAGTCATTTTTTAGTGGAGTCTTTTTTGTTTTCTATATATAATATCATGTCATCTGAAAATAGTGAAAGTTTTACTTCTTTCTAAGGTTTTCAACATGACTTTTAATTATGTAAATACTGACGGTGTTAAGCTGAAATCCTTCCTTCTGATCTTAAATGATTATTCTTGCCTCTAGGCTTAGAGTTGTCAGTACATCTTCTCTTAGTTAGACTAGTCTTTACTGAAGAACTGTGCAAGTGCTATATCACAGCATTCTTATAAGTTGTCAAAAATAATTTCCTATCCAGATTATGTGTTTGAAAACACCCCATTTTAAAGATTAAAATAATTGACTATTTGTCAATGAAAGTAGCTTCAGCAAAATTATGTTTCAGATTGTTTGCAATGACACAATGCCAATGCATTTTGAGAGAAACAAGTAGGATGATTTATGGTTCCTTTGGAAAGAGAAGTTTATTTTTTTAAAGATTTGCTTATTTTAGAGAGAACAAGGGAGAGAGAGAATTTCCAGCTGACTCCCCTCTGAGTGAGGAGCCCAACATGGGGCTCAATTCCAAGACCCTGTGTTCATGACCTGAGCTGAAATCACACTTAACCAAATGAGCCACCCAGGCATCCCAAGAAGTTTCTTTTATTTTCCTGATTGTCAAGTCTTGTAGATTAGAGAAAAGATAGCAGAGAATACTTTGGTTGCTTGAGAATTAGGCTGCATGAGTACCTGTGGGCAAGAGCATTGGAAATCTTCAGCATGCTTCTTTATACACATCCTTTTGCATCATTCTTTTCCAGTGGTTCTCAATGGGGTGGGAGAAGCAGTATGTTTCTTTCCTCTCATGAGGAGGGAATTTAGATATTTCTCTGGGCTTTGCGGTTTGTCACAATGACAGAAGATGTGCTGCAAGCTCTTAGAGCTGGGGTGGGGGGTTGAGAAACCAATTCAGTAATGACCCAAGAAATCTTTTTCTTTTTTAAGCTTCATTGTAATAGAATCCACAAACCATACAATTTAACCATTTAAGGTATACAAATTCAGCAACATGGCAGGATACAAAAATCAATGCACAGAAATCAGTTGCATTTCTATGTACTAACAATGTGACTGAAGAAAGAGAAATTAAGGAATCAATCCCATTTACAATTGCACCAAAAACCATAAGATACCTAGGACTAAACCTAACCAAAGAGGTAAAAAGATCTGTACTCTAAAAACTACAGAACAATGATGAAAGAAATTGAGGAAGAGACAAAGAGATGGAAAAACATCCCATGCTCATGGATTGGAAGTATAAACATTGTCAAAAATGTTTATGCCACCCAGAGCAATCTACACATTCAATGCAATCCCTATCAAAAGACCACTGACAATTTTCACAGAGCTGGAACAAACAGTCCTAAAATTTGTATGTAACCAGAAAAGACCCCAAATTGCCAGGGGAATGTTGGAAAAGAAAACCGGGGCGCCTGGGTGGCTCAGTGGGTTAAAGCCTCTGCCTTCGGCTCAGGTCATGATCCCAAGGTCCTGGGATCGAGCCCCTCATCGGACTCTCTGCTCAGCGGGGAGCCTGCTTCCTCTTCTCTCTGCCTGCTTCTCTGCCTACTTGTGATCTCTGTCAAATAAGTAAATAAAATCTTTAAAAAAAAAAAAGAAAAAAAAGAGAAAAAGAAAACCAAAGCCAGGGACATCACAAAGCCTGGCTTAAGCTGTATTACAGAGCTGTGATCAACAGGACAGCATGGTACTGGCATAAAAACAGACATATAGACCAATGGAACAGAACAGAGAGCCCAGAAATGGACCCTCAACTCTATGGTCAACTAATCTTCAACAAAGCAGGAAAGAAGTCCAATGGAAAAAAGACAGTTTCTTCAATAAACGGTCCTAGGAAAGTTGGACAGCCACAAACAGAAGCATGAAACTGGACCATTCTTTTATATCACACACAAAGATAAACTCAAAATGGATGAAAGATCTAAATGTGAGACAGGAACCCATCAAAATCCTAGAGGAGAAGACATACAGTAACCTCTTCGACCTTGGTCATAGAACCTCTTGCAAGACATGTCTCTAAAGGCAAGGGAAACGAAAGCAAAAATGAACTGCTGGGACTTCATCAAGGTAAAAAGCTTCTGCATAGCAAAGAAAACAGTCAATAAAACTGAAAGACAATCTACAGTTAGAAAAGCTAAAATTAACAAGACAGGAAACAACAAATGTTGGTGAGGATGTGGAGAAAGGGGAACCCTCTTAACTGTTGGTGGGAATGCAAGCTAGTACAGCCACTCTGGAAAGCAGTATGGAGGTTACTCAAGAAGTTAAAAATAGAGCTACCCTATGACCCAGGAATTGCACTACTGGGTATTTACCACAAGGATACAGACGTAGTGAAAAGGAGGGGTATGTGCACCCCAATATTCATAGCAGCAATGTCCATAATAGTTAAACTGTGGAAGGAGCTGAGATGTCCTTCAACAGAAGGATGGATAAAGATGTGATTCAAATATACAATGGAATATTACTCAGCCATCAGGAAAGGATGGATACCTACAATTTACATCAATGTGGATGGAACTGGAGGGGATTATACTAAGTGAAATAAGTCAGCCAGAGAAAGACAATTATCATATGGTTTCACTCATCTGTGGAATATAAGAAATAGCACAGAGGATCATAGAGGAAGGGAGGCAAAACTGAATGGGAAGAAATCAAAGAGGGAGACAAACCATGAGAGACTCTTGACTCTGGAAAACCAGCTGAGGGTTGTGGAAGGGGAGGTGGGTGGGGAATGGGGTAATTGGGTGATGGGCATTAGGGAGGGCACGTTATGTGATGTTACATGCAATGATGAATCATTGAACACTACACCTGAAACTAATGATATAGTATATGTTGGCCAATTGAATTTAAGTAAAAAATGTTTAAAAAATATATAATATACAAATTCACAGAACTGTATGACCATTACCACAGTCAATTTTAGAACATTTTTGTCAGCACAGAAAGAAGCTCTATACTCATTATTGTTCAATTCCCATCCCACTCCCAGCTCTAGGAAACCACAAATCTACTTTCTGTCTCTACAGATTTGCTTTTTATGTATATTTCATATAAACGGAGTCATACAATATATGGTCCTTTGTGCTTGGCTTCTTTCCCTTAGCATTAAGTGTTCAAAATTCATCCGTGTTGTAGGATGTCTCAGAATGTCATTTCTTTTTATTGCAGGGTAACATTTCATTCTAGTATATACCGCATTTTTTAATGCATTCTTCGGCTAATGGACTTTTGTGTAGTTTCTACTTTTTAGCTATCATGAGATTATGTCTGCTATGAACATTTGTGCACAAGTGTTTGTGTGGACATATAGTTTTGTTTCTCTAGAGTAAATACCTAGAATTTTTGGGTCATATTGTAACTCTATGTTTGATCCAAGTGTTTTCTAAAGTGTGTCGACCATTTTACATGCCTTCTAGCAGTGCATGAGGGTTCTGATGTCTCCACACACTAGTCAATGCTTGTTATCATCTGTCTTTTTAATTACAGCCATACTAGAAGACATAAAGCTGTATCTCATTGTGGTTTTGATTTGTATTTGACTTGATAATGATGGCATCTTTTCTTTTTAGCAATTTGTATGTATTCTTTGGAGGAAGGTTTATTTAGGTCCATTGTTCATTTTCATTTTTAAAATTTTTTTTAAAAGATTTTATTTATCTGACAGACAGAGAGCACAACCAGGGGGAGCAGAAGAGGGAGAAGAAGACTTCCTGCCGAGCAGGGAGCCTGACACAGGATTCCATCCCTGGACCCTGGGATCCTGACCTGAGCCGAAGGTGGATGCTTAGTGGACTGAGCCACTGAGGAGCCCCTGCATTGCTCATTTTTAATTGGCTTATTTGTCTTTTAATTCTTCAATTGTAAGATATCTTTATGTATTCAAGATACATGCCCCTTGTCAGATATGACTTACAAAATCTTTTTTCCATTCTGTGGTTGTTTTTTCACTTTCTAGGGTATCCTTTAAAGCACGCATGTTTTTAATTTTGGTGATGTGAAGGCTGTCTTTGCACAATAAATTCCCCCACCATCATGCCAATAGCATGAACCCTGACAAAGGTTGTGGTAAAAAGCATTTGGTTTATGTTGACCCCAAACCAACAATCTTGATGCTTACTGGAATCTTTAAACCCACAAAAGCCTATTTTGCTCTTTCCTCTTCTAAAATCTCACTAATACCCTGTATAAGATTTTTCTACTTAAGGATTTTTATATTCCTCAGCAGTGAATAGATTTAACTGAACTTCTTTTCCCCTTGTCATATTTCATTTCTTACTAAACCTCAAACTTGGGATCAATCAGATTGATGTTTAGTTGGTAAGTCCCACATTGTAATAATATTGTAACATTTTCAGAACATGAGGTATGCTTGGCTAAAAGTCCACAGACATAACAAAACATGGTATTTTGTGTGAATAACAAGACATGCAACATTGCTATGCATTGCCCCTGTTACTACCTGGAGCCAGTAGTAAAACTGAGGTCTGAGCAGGGGAGGAGGCAAGACAGTGAGAGGAGAAAATAGTAAAAGAGAAGAGGTGGTTGAAGGAGGAGAAGAAAAGGCAAGATATGGGAGGGAGAAGAAATGGTAGAACTGGAAGAAACAGAGACAGAGGCAAGAGAGAAAGATCTCTCAGGCATGGTTGCCTCTTCAGTCTTTGTCCATTCCCTCCCTTCCCACTACTGGGGAAGGATCAGCAGCATCCTGTGTAGCTCATTCCCAGCACTTATCACCCAGTGTGATAGAGCAAGGAGACCCGTCTTCTCCTTTCAGTGGGTATCAGAAGGCATAAAGCATTGGGTTTCACATTCACATCGTATCACCAATATGTCCGGTGTGTGAGTACAGAAGACCTGAGTTAGTTGGTGATTCCAAGCATGACTTGGAGCTGGGCTCAGGGAGGAATCTGAATCCTATGTGAGGTGACGCTGGCCTGAGAGGGAGCTGACCTGACCCCCAGCACCCATCCACATCCCAGTGTGCATTTGTTTTTCCCCTGTTATATATGCACTTAAAGTTGGAAGGATTACAGTGGACTTTTAAAAAGTTGAAAGTTTATGTGTCTGTTTAAAGGGAAAGTAGGAGATACGAAGGTGGGTGAAATAGATTACCATTCACAATTTTCTTGTATGTAATGCAATCATAGTATGATTGAGTGCATTTGTGCCATAAGTTAACGCTCTCTGGTCAGTACCATAAACAAATGAAAAATTAAAAAGGAAGGAATGAGAGGAGCATGTTGCTCCTTAATACCTTTACCTGTGTCATGAGTTCTGAATTCACTAGTTTAACAATCATTTGTTAAATTTGACAATATTGAGTGAGTACCATTAACCCAGGCCACTTGACACTGCTGGTGGGTTTGTAATTATCCCATGAGGCTTTCAAAAGTCTTTCTTTAGACACTTCTTATTGTGAAATGATGATGTCAAAATAGAGTCAGCAACCATAATCCCCCAGGAACAGATTCCTGGGAAAGATGCTGATGTCTCCATTTAAAAGACAGTAAGAATGTGGGAAGTCTATCCATGGAAACGTTCCCACAAGAAATTAGTCACTGGGTATACATTTCTTATTCTGTTATTTGTCCTAATATTTCCCATCAATAAAAAAAAATGTAACTGCTTCTGGTTCTCATTGCTGCTTTCACATCTCCTTTGCTCCAATGGAATCTAATTTAGATAAAGCTGGGCAAGGCATGAGCATGTATGCCCAAGCAGGCCGGCCTGGAAGACTAGTGAAGTGACAGCCTAGGTGACTTCCAGTAGAGCTTAATTACTTCCATTTATGCATTCACTGCGTAAACAGCACAGTCACCTTTAGATATGAACTTATCAACAACAATGTGTCTAAATTCTCCTCCATTTCGGCGGTGAGAAGCACTTATTATCCCTTGCAGGATGCTCTTTTACTGGTGGCTCATGTCCTTGCTCATTGCTCTATTGATTGTAAGACTGTTGATCAGTGTTCAGAATCACAGCTCCATTCAACAGAGCTGCTTAGAAATCAATCAAGAGCATTTTCCCAATTTAATTACACCTGCCCTTGTCTGGAATATCATAAGGGTGGTGGGTTACTTTCTAATTTCCTTAAGTAAAGGATGTTTCACCAAAGTGATGCCTGTATCATGGTTTAATACACATGTATACAAATCTTTACAGCAAGCAGGCAATGCTTCCATTATTATTGCAGTTATTTATTTTGCTTACTTAAGCCCAAGTGGAGGGTGAAGTGCGTTAGCAGCTCATAATAATCAGGATCCTTAAATTTAAGTCCTCTTGTCATTTTTCCAGCATGTGGGAAATGCAGGCTTTGGAGCTTGGTTAGCTTTAGATTAAGAGAATGGGTCCATGTTGACGGGCAGGGCTCCCTCTTAGTTCCTCTATTTCTTCATTAGTAAAAACTTTTGAATTCTTAAAAGAATATAGTGTGATTGTATATTCAAGATATGTCATGCTAATAGATGCACAAAATATGCTACTTCTCTTTCATCTTTTCATAGGATAATTAATTGAAACTCTAAGTTTTCCTCCCATCTCTTGAGCAAACAAGGGCAAAGCTAGTAATTTCTGTGCCCTGCCTAGCTTAATTTGTAGTCAATAATCTGTAGCTTTCATTTTAATCTCAGAGTCTTTTCCTGTCCTCTTATAATCTGTTACAGTAAAATCACCTGATATGCACATTTTTTTTTATTTTTTATTTTTTAGTTTTTTTAAATTTATTTATTTGTCAGAGAGAGAGCGGGAGAGAGAGAGAGCGAGCACAGGCAAACAAAGTGGCAGGCAGAGGCAGAGGGAGAAGCAGGCTCCTCGCCGAGCAAGGAGCCCGATGTGGGACTCGATCCCAGGACGCTGGGATCATGACCTGAGCCGACGGCAGCCGCTTAACCAACTGAGCCACCCAGGCGTCCCCTGATATGCACATTTAACTCATGGGAACTTGATTGCACACATGTGGAGTGGGAGAATGCTACTGGTGATTGTCATGGTACTGCCCCTCTAGGAACAAATTACCCCAACAATATAAAATGGGAGGTGTAATCTACTCTTCATTAGTAGATCTTACTTTGTATTTGCTTTTTTTTAAATATCATGTGATTTTAGTGCTTAAGTATACATTTTAAAATACGATACGACCTCTAAATACAAACCAAATCCTTCAGTGGCTAACCAAAGAAATAGTTCTAACGGAGGAAAAATTGACCTTTTTGTACCTATGGAGAATTGGAATGTCGGCCTCTTGTGTGACTTGAAATATGAGTATGCTTACTCTACTTCGCAGGCTGCTTAAGAGTTTTCAGGGATATATTTTACAAGGGACCAACCCACATGTCATCTTTTGCCTTGGACTTCAGAACCTAATCGTCTAGAGGAGGTACAATTATACCAAGCTCCTCTCATTCTCTACATTCAATTATGTTCATAACCTTATCAGTTAACAAATATTTATAGAATCTTAAAAGTCTTTTGGAGAAACATGAATCTGTTGGCTGATGCTAACTTTTTAGAAAAGATTTATTTATTTATTTATTTTAGAGAGAGCAAGCGAGCAAGCATGTGTTGGAGGGAAGGGGAGAGGGAGAGAGAGAGAATATTCAAGCAGACTCCCCACTTAACATGGAGCCCATTATGGGACTCAGTCTCACAATCCATGAGATCATGACTTGAGCCAAAACCAAGAGTCAGATGTTAACTGACTGAGCCACTCAGGAGCCCCTGCTGATACTTTTTAATGCTCTTTCTAATCTTATTCATCACAACAAAACTAGTTTTTTGGTGTGTTCCAAAGTTGT
>PISX010036077.1:0-12311 GCA_004024625.1 Mellivora capensis | reverse complement strand
TTCTTCTTCTTCTGGAATCCCAATTATTCTAATGTTGTTTCGTCTTATGGTGTCACTTATCTCTCAAATTCTCCCCTCATGGTCCAGTAGCTGTTTGTCCCTCTTTTGCTCAGCTTCTTTATTCTCTGTCATTTGGTCTTCTATATCACTAATTCTTTCTTCTGCCTCATTTATCCTAGCAGTAAGAGCCTCCATTTTTGATTGCACCTCATTCATAGCTTTTTTTATTTCAACTTGTTAGATTTTAGTTCTTTTATTTCTACAGAAAGGGCTTTTATATCTCCACAGAGGATTTCTCTAATATCTTCCATGCCTTTTTCGAGCCTGGCTAGAACTTTGAGAATCATCATTCTGAACTCTAGATCTGATGTATTACCAATGTCTGTATTGATTAGGTCCCTAGCCTTCAGTACTGCCTCTTGTTCTTTTTTTTTGTGGTGAGTTTTTCCTCCTTGTCATTTTTTCCAGATAAGAGTATATGAAGGAGTAAATAAAATACTAAAAGGGTGGCAAAGACCCCATGAAAATGCCCTTTAACCAAATCCGAAGAGACCCCAAATCGTTGTGGGGGGGTGGGGGGAGAAAAGGGATAAAAAGAACTTCAGAAAAAAAAATTAAAAAGAAAAAAATAAAGAAAAAAAAATATATATTAGACTGTTGGCTAGAACAGGGTCACCTACTTAATTGTGGGGTATTTTGGTCTCTTAGAAGAAAGTACCTCCCAAAATTTTAAAGAATGAAAAATGTATATAAGAGTAAACAGAGTGAAGGGATGGAATATGCCTATAAAGATGAAAAACAAATTTTTTTTTAATTTTTAAGAAATAGGAGTTGATTAAGTTGGTTGGGAGAATAAAGAAAAAGAAAGTGGAGAGAATTTTCTCAGGCTGGAGACTGGAACAAGCCTGGAGCTAGATTTAGGGTGTCTTTTGATCCAGTAGAGGAAGTTGTACCCCAAATTTTTTAGAATAAAAAACCCTTATGTGAATACAAAAAATAAAGTTAAATACTATGAAGGATAAAATATGGTTATAATAATGAAGGTTCAAAAAATATTATTTTTTTGGGAACGTATTGTTAAGATAAAGTAGTTTAAAAATGTTAAGAAAAGGGGAAAAGTTAAAATAACTTAGCAGAAAAAGAGAAAAAGAAAAAAAATAAAATTAAAGAAAAAAATTAAATTAACTGCAAGACTAAATAAAGAATCATGGGGAGAAAGCCATGAATTCCGTGCTTTGCTTTCTCCTCCTCTGGAGTTCCGCTGCTCTCCTTGTTAAGTGAAGTTGGTCTTGGCTGGATATCTTGTTGATCTTCTGGGGGAGGGGCCTGTTGTAGTGATTCTCAAGTGTCTTTGCCGGAGGCAGAGTTGCACCGCCCTTACCAGGGGCCGGGCTAAGTAATCGGCTTGGTTTCTCTTTCGGGAGCTTTTGTTCCCTGAACGCTTTCCGTAGAGTTCCAGAGGACGGGAATGAAGATGGCGACCTCCCAGTCTCCGGCCCAGAGGAGCCGAGAGCTCGGGGCGCCCCTCCTCAGTGCGCCTTCAGAGAAAAGCCCCGGCCACTCCTGTTTCCCTTGCCTCTGGCCGCGCTCCGAGCTCACCCAGCCTGCGACTGGTTGAAGGTAACCCCGAGCTGAGAGCTCACTCCTCGGCTCTGTCTCTGTAGACGGCTTCCCCGCTCCGATACCTGCTAGCTCTGTGACACTCAGACACCCCCGATCCTTCTGTGACCCTGCGGGACCTGGGGCCACGTTGACCCCGCGTGGGCTTCACCCCGGTTTAGCCTCTGGAGCGATGTCCCTCCGTGGAGCAGACTTTTAAAAGTCCCGATTTAGTGCTCCGTTGCTCCGCCGCTTGCCGGGAGCCGCCCCCTCCCCCGCGGTCTATCCTCCCCTCGCTTTCGATTCACTTCTCCGCCAGTCCTACCTTCCAGAAAGTGGCCGATTTTCTGTTTCCAGAATTGCTGTTCTTCCTCTTTGATCTCCCGTTGGATTTGTAGGTGTTCGCAATGGTTTGATAAGCTCTCTAGCTGATCTCCTGCTACCTGATGTCGTCTCAGCCTGCTACTGCTCCGCCATCTTCTGTGATTCCCCCCAAACAAGATTCTTATAAGAAAGCTTTTCTTTGCCCTAACACTTGTTGAGGGGATAAAGGAGGTAGTTTCTGAGTCTTATTTTCGTTTTCTTTTTAAATTCTGTCAGATGTGAGGGATAAGTCAAATAATATAGCACTTAAATTTTATTTTGGAAACATTCCTTTGTCAGCCACCAATTCTTGGCTGCTTCTCCATGGAGTCACGTGACTGCGGGTCAGACATCTTGACTTCATTGACCATACCAACTTTGATCTAATACGAAATGATGGAACTGGAGTATCAGAGAATGGCTAGGTCTTAACTGCCAGTGCTAAATGAAATTCAGCTACAATAGAACAAAGCACCACTGAGGCAGTATGAAGGATTTCTCTTTGCACTTTGCATTGGCTATGTGAGCTGTGCTGATAGTGTCCACTGTGATTTTTAGGAGGATGGCTTTTCCTTTACCTTTACTTGTCATAGTTTGTAGTTGTTTGGGTGATTATAGAGTTCTCAATAGATTGTTTGCCGTGTGAGTACAGCATTTTTGTTTATGTCTCTCATTTTGTTTATGTCCTTCTCCCCACGCCCCAGTACTTAGCACAGTGGCTGGAATGGAGAAACTGAATAAACAAGCATCTTCTAGGTCTCCAACTTGTTATTTCTCCTGTGCACTGGTCCTAGGTCTTCAGCTGCCCACTGGATGCCTATACTTTAACATCTCCTCTTAACCTCAACATGTTCAAAACCCAACTGCCATCACCCCCCACGCTATAACTGTATCCAACTTCCCATATTGTCATTGACCCCATCATTTCCCCAATTATATGGAGATAGTAAATTTTGAAGTCACTCTTGACCCCTTTCTATTTGCCTAATATACATTTATCTTTTGTGCATTTCTGTTTACCATGTATGCATTATCTCATTTGGTTTCCTTAACATAGTTATGGGATATATTTTAAATGATGCTGTGTATATTATATATTTATTATATATATATATACCTACATATATTTGTGTGTGTATGTGTGTGTGTGTTTCCTTTTTCTTTTAGAATTACAACCTTGAAGCATAGATAAATTAAGTTTCATTAAATTCACATGACGATGGAGAGGTAGAGCTGGATTTTAAGCCCACATCTTATATCAGACTTTAGATCTTGGACTCAAAACCAGTTTTCATTATTATTATGTGGGAGTTCTTCCTTTCCATTACCCTCACCTAATCCATTTCTTTATCTCTTTGAACCTGCACTATTGTAGATTTCTTGAAAAGTCTTTCTCTCTCCTTGCTTTTTACAGTGGCCTCAAAATAGTCTTCTCTACTCTCTAACTTTCCATGACTTGCCAATGTCTTTGAAATAAGATCCATCTCCTAGACTTTATTTTATAGGACTCTTCAGTCCAGTCTCCAGCTAAATAGCTCATCCAGGTCTGGTATAACCATAAATATATGTTACTTTCTGGCCAAATGGACTTGCCTACCTCTGTCATCACCCAATTTGCTTTGCCATTGCTGTGTTACATACATGATCCACTTGTTCCTTTTTAAGTATTAATCTTATTCTATGTCCAAGTCACATGTTAGCTTCTCCATGAAGCCTTTCCCAGTTGTTCCAGTTGACAGTAATCTCACCTTCTGAAGTTTTATTTTTTTTAATTTAAAAAAAAATTTTAAGATTTTATTTATTTATTTGTCAGAGAGATAGAGCACAGGCAGGCAAAGTGGAGGGCAGAGGCAGAGGGAGAAGCAGGCTCCCTGCCGAGCAAGGAGCCCGATGTGGGACTCCATCCCAGGATGCCGGGATCATGACCTGAGCCAAAGACAGCCGCTTAACCAACTGAGCCACCCTTCTGAAGTTTAAAAAAAAAATACTTAAAATTTTTAAAAATACTTAAAATAAAAAATTTTAAATTTTAAAATAAAAAAAATTTGTTTACTAAAATGCCTTGCACATTGTGCCTAACAAATCCTTGCCAAATGAATGTGCACGTTATTTTATTTGTATGTTTTCCTGGTGACTAATGTTATCAATGTTAGGGATCACATCTTATGCAAACCTATAAACTTACTTTTGATTAGGATTCAGGCAAGAGCCTCTTGAATACCTAGGTATTTTATTCTACTTGTGTTAAAATTACTCTATTTTCTATATTCAGCCTTCTTTCCTCTAATTAAACCTAACAAATAATTATTGAGCACTTATTGTATGTTAATCCCTGGGAACTCAGAGATAAATAAGATAAGATTTCACAAAGCCTGAATGTCTCTTGGGGTGGGGGGGGAAATGAAGAGATTCAGTTGACTGTAACACAATTAGAGGAGTGCTCGTGGCATGGTACTGTCCTGGGAGGACAAAGAAGATGATATTATTTCTCTCTGGGACAGTGATGGTCAGAGTTATTCATAGAGAAGGAAATCTTTCACTTGAGCATTGAAGAGAAGTAAGATTTCATGAGGTTTTGGAACTGGAAATGGCATAATTTGGACTATGCTTTTGAAAGAAAATTCTGTTAGAAATGTGGTGAATGATTTCATGCGCAGGAGACTGGGAACAGGGGATCCAGTTTAGGGTCAGTTTTTTTGTTTTTAAAGATTTTATTTATTTGACAGAGATCACAAGTAGGCAGAGCAGCAGGCAGAGGGAGAGGAGGAAGCAGGCTCCCTGCTGAGCAGAGAGCCTGATGCGGGGCTTGATCCCAGGACCCTGGGATCACGACCTGAGTCGAAGGCAGAGGCTTTAACCCACTGAGCCACCCAGGCGCCCCTTAGGGTCAGTTTTAAACTGCCGTTAAGTGTTGAGATCTTAAATTAGGGATTTAATGCTAGGGTGGATTCTAACTTTGTTTCAGATTCCAAACACTTAGAACACTTTAGAACACTCAGTTCTAAACACTTAGATTCCAAAGATAATGCATCAATTGTGGAATGTTGTCAGTTATTCCCCCTCCCCCAACTGTAGTGATGGATTTGTAAGACGGTGCTCATCCCCCACCCTCTGCTTATGTCCAAGAGTGCCCAGTTATTTCTAAGGCTAAGGTTGAGGGAGGGACATGTTACAAAGTTTCAGGACAGGAAAAACAGATACAATTCAGTGAACCAACGTAAGGGTAGAGCTGAGTCTGTTTCCGCTTCAGCTCTATATTTTAATCAATTCTACATTTGGCCAGGAAGACCCACTAGAACAAATTTTGGTATACCACCCACTAGGATCTCTCATTGCATTTTCAGAGAACTTGGTGTCTCAAATTTTGTAGGTAAGTCATATTTCACCAAATAAATTTCTTAGATAATTCATGATCAGCCGTGTGGACATAATTTTCATTTGCATGACAACTGTGGAAGGTTCACATTCCCATAACCAGAGGTGGGGGTTGGTGGGGCAGGGGTGGGAGCGGGGAGCTGGGAACAGAGTTTGATTTGGTGTTGTAGCCATCCTGACACCTTCCACCTCTGGGTACTTATTTTATTTTAAATCTCCATGTCTCATTCCATTAATGTTTTGATTTTTTAAAAAGGTGCAGACTCCTTAACCTGTCCTCCATTTCAACGATGCTCTCTTTGAGAACACAGAGCCAGCAAATTACTTAAAACGGCAAAGTGTCATGATTCAATAGTCATAACTTTTCTTCCTATTAATAATGGTTCCCCCCACCCCGAATCTATCTACATGTCAATCACATCAATAGATGAGAAAAATGATGTTTGGCAACGTTACAAAACACAGACATCTTGGAACCTGGTTATTTTCTATTTTTTAACCTTTAATACTGAGCTAAAATCAATAATAAATCTAAAAAATAATCAATAAGGGTATATTACATTCTGTTGAAAAATTCGTGTAAATCTTTCAGTCCTTATACATTTTGGCCTTATGGTGGTATAGACAGGTGAATTGTAAATTAGGTGTTTTTAAAACACATGTTTTTAATTAATGCATGATATAATACAACAATAAATACAACCAAGAATAAAATGCTAATTTATATTTTATATTTAGATATAATCAAGTCAGGTTAAAACAGACACTTGATATTTCCCACATTGATTCAGCATTTATATCTCAGATGCAAAAGGATCCAATGAATAATAATTTACATATATATACATTTTAAAGAGTAAAAATAGATGGAATCGTATATAGGTTTGCATGGCAAGATAGTGGGATACTAGAAAGCAGTTCAATTGTGAGATGTTAAAAACTTAGGAAATTGATTTGCAAATTAAGAAAGATGTAAATTGTAGCTCAATTAAATTATATAGTATTTGAGAGTCCCTGTTAGTATATTCCATGTGTTCAGTGTTCTTTAGCAGTAACCTTCACATTTAAAAAAATTCATAGGGACTTAAAATTATCTGTTCTGTCTTGAAAACATTCCATCTCTGTTACTGTTAGGGTAGGTCTGGAGTGGGGTGGTTAATCCTGCAGAGGTAGCCAGGGAATCAGGCTCGAATAGAGGAAGAGTCTCTTGAGGATGTTTACCGACCACAGGTGTTCCTCTTTCTGCTGGTGACCTGCTTTCCAGGTGTGAATGGTTCTGATGGATCGATTCACACAGCAGCATGGATAGGGGGTTATGAATACAAGGTCTGGGATCACACTGCCTTTGTGACCTTGGTTTTCTCATCTGTGAAATAGAAATCAAACCATTAGTGTTAAAAGACGTAGTCTAAGTAAAGACAAGTTAGTATTGGTGCTGGCACATAGTGACTCGACACATGTTAGCTATTCCTGTCATTATGCGCCTGAATTCCACCTCCTCCTTCACTCTGACTTTACCTTGGGTTTCTTCCTGATTTTGAGAGCCCGGAATTGAGTTTACTTTCTGTTGACTGAATCTGTTTCATCTTTTTTATTTGGCCTTTTAGTTCCAACTTGGTGAGTTTACACTGCTGTCTGGTTATCCCACATAAATCCAACATTTATCTTGGACTCCTTACCTTTTCTCTCTCCCCACATCAATTCCTCTTGAAGTTCAGTGTTCTTAAAAAATATATATATTTATTTATATTTTTAGAGCACAAGCAAGGGGAGGAGCAGAGGGAGAAGGAGAGAGAGAATCCCAAGCAGACTCGGTCCCACAACCCTGAGATCATGACCTGAGCTGAAAGCAAGAGTTGGATGCTTCACCGAATGAGCTACCTGGACGCCCCCAGCAATTTCTTTATTATATCTGTTACCTCTGTCACTTCTTTTCTGATCCCGCTGCTACCATTGAGCTTTAGGTTGGCGCCATTCAGCAGGTGCACGCCCTCCTCTTCCTACTCCTCCTGCTCACAGATACTGTATGAATCGTCTCAAAATGCTACTCTTTACTTACCATGTTTACACCACTACCCCTTCAAATACTATTCCCTGCTGAAGTATGGAGACACTTTCCCTGACATTTAAGGCTTCTACCAACGTTCATTTATTCAAATATTTATTTTATGTCAGATTTCATAACAGGCAGTGTAGATAAAAAATAAAATAACTTTAAAAATTAGTCAAAGTCTTTGCCCTCAGGAAGCCTACAATATAGTAAGAAGAGTTTTAAAAAAATCTTCCTCTAGCTCTCCTGTATGTTCCTATTTCTATGCTTAAGGTACTCTCCCCTCTTTTCAACTGATCCTAGTCCTTGCTTTCCTCCAAGTCCTCCTGAAAGTTCTTTCTAGAAGCCTCCTCAGAAGGACTGATGCTCAGAGAACCTCATTCACTGCTGGCTTCAGGAAACATTGCTGCCGGTTGCATTCGCCTTTGCCCTACACCAAATACCAGTCAAGGGCACTACGGAGCATCTCTCTTCTCTGCCTCTAAGACAGATCCTCAGATCTATCACTTTTGCAGAAGCTCATGGGGGAGAAAAGGCACAGACTATAAACAGCTTGATTTCTGAATGTCTTTTCTACTTGATTTCCTTGGACTCACTTTTGTTTATTTTAGGTCCTGAGAACATCGGTAAGAGCTCATATGATTCTCTGAGATTCAGCTCAAGTTTCCTGTATGAGTCAAAACAAACTCAGTGTTTAAAGAGTTATTGGAGCCTGAAACATTTACCGAACATACATTACACACAAAAATTCTAGTGGTTGTCATGGGAGTGACACCAGTGTGAGCAAGAGGAGTTTCTAGCTTCTGTCCTTCTAGAGTTAAGGCCAGGGGGTAGATTATTAATGTTACAGAGGAGGGAGATATAAATACAACCAGCACCATTGTCAATTCTCCCATATACTTCTTAATAACATCCACTTAACATCTACTCACAATTCACATTCATCATTACTGCTCATACCATGGTTCACTTTTTGTTCCCTAGCTGGTCTCCTAGCTTCAGACTCCCACATCCTCTCCTACCCCAGCCAGAAGGATTTGTTAAAAATAAAGTTGTATCGTGTCTATTGTGCTATGATCCTCTTTCAGAAGCTTTTTATGTCTACCTATCATCCTTAGAATAATACTCAAACTCCTTACCCTGCCTTGCTAGGTCTTTCAGAATTAGCTTCCCTAACATCATGTTTTTATTTTTTCTTTTCTGTAAATATTTATTGACATCTAATAGACACCAGGAAATATTCTAAGTGCTACATATAATCATGGGCCCCTAAATTTGAGGCCTCTTGCTTTGAGGAGGAGTTGAAACAATAAATAAACAAAAGATTAAGATAATTTCAGCAAGAGTTGTGTCTGTAAAAAAGAATTTGAAAACCTTGAAAAGTCAAAAATTGCTCAAGATTAGTTGTCAGGTGTAGATATAACACACAGAAAATTTGGGGGAAAACACTGTAAAAATCCTATCTGCATTTAGATTACTTCAGAATTGTTTTTGTCTCTATCCCAAGCAAATCTAAACTGGAAATTGCCCATGATGTATTACAGGTATGGTTTCTACAACAGAGAAACGAGAGGATTCATTCCCTCTATCACATGACTGATAAATGAACATGTATTTATGGTATGAAGTAAAAATAAAATGTCTAGGGTTTTTGATACCATGTCTTATGTTTCTTGACTTAAATAGAATTTTTAATCAACTGATCAAATACAGACACCAAATATTATTGAGTAATGAACTTCTATCGTACTGACAAGAGCTATAAAAAGAAAGACAAGCTAATGTCATGGAGGACAACACGGTGGTGGGTTGTGAGGCAGCATTAGCTTGAGTGTCAGTCAAGGCCTTTTTCTGGCCCTGCCCTTGGTGACTTCTCTTGCTCTTGCAGGTGCTTTGACATGCGGTGTTCTCTCTCCTGTTCCTTGATCTTCACCTACACTATTTTTTGGCCTAGATTATTCGACTCGATTTCCAGGCTTCTCTCTCCTTCTTGGCCACTTCCAGTAGGTCAAACTGAGATATCCCCCTCTCCCAGAAGCTGCCTTCCCCAAATCTGGATTAGGTGTCCCTCCTATGTTGTCTGTTTGCCATTTCCCCACACTGTGTCCTAATTGCCTGTTTACTCATCTGCATTCTCTGGCACACTAAGCTTTGTGAGGCCCAGGGCATTGGTTTATCTTATTCCCTCCTGTATTTCCAGTCCTTAGCATAGTGGTTGGCATTTAATGCTTGTCAAAGACATATTTATTGGAAAAATGCATGCAACATCACAAATGAGTAAGTTCAAGTTGAAGGAAGGGGAGCACATAATTAAGTGAATTGCATAAGGAAACATTTGAGATTTCTGGAGTACTTTGAGCCATAGAATGTTTTTGAAGGACCTACTAAGCACCATGTTACAACCTTATAGGGAAGAAGCTATACTAAGTACACCACCCATATACAATTGGGTTTCTTTTCCTGGAATGAGGTCAATAGGAGTCAAAAGGATGGTAGTGAAGACATGGCAGAGCAACAGATATTAATTATTATGAAGAGAAAATCTCTTAGCCTGGTTATTTATACCCATTATTACCAAGGGAAAAGCTTGGCACCATAGTTACTACTTTGTTATTAGAAGGGGAGGATTTATATGCATCAACAAACATTTTTGGGCAAAGTAGACCATTTAGTCATTCTCAAATGCAGGTTATGGAGTGCCACAATTTTGGGTTTTAATTTTTTAACTGGGACATTATGAGCTCTGATCAGCTGATCTACCTCTGTGAACTGCAGGCCTAGTGAAAGAATGTCCAGCACTCAGTAATGACCGTGATTAGCTGAGAAGCAGGATTTAAAAAAGAGTAGGGGTATAAATGTGCTTATAGGGAATAAAACAAACAATAACAAAATTGGAAGAAAACAAAAATATTTTTTAAACTACCCTGTCAAACTATTCATTATACACTAGAATTCAGAATAAAATGGAGCCACTAGAAACTTCTATCTGAGGGGATTCATTTAGTGAAGTACTTACTGGCAACTCAGAAGAAGCCTTCTCATCTCTAAGAGTGCCTCTCAGCGTGGGACCTCAGGGGAAGCATTAGATCAAGACTCCAATGTGTTATTTCCAATTCATTTACATGCCCATCTTATTGTACCCTCGGATCATCTGTATTGCACATGTAAAAGGCAGCCTTATCTTTCATCTGCCAGCACCACATAAAACCAGGCAATGCCCTGTGATGTTAAACATGTATGCTAAAAGTGGATGTTTTCTTGCTGTGATGTTCTTAATTTGGTTTACAGACAATTTATAAAGCTATTTGTTAGTGGACATGGCCAAAAAAAGCAGACTTTTTTCAGGTCTCCGGAGTATTTGGTTAAAAAAACCTGAAGGCACATATTTCATACTGTTGGGAGCTATAGTTTGGTAGGATTGAAGATACGTAAGTTTTTACCCTCTTCCCCTCAAACTTGAGAAGAAAAGACTTGAAGAAAGAACTTTTAGCTGGCATTAGGAGAGATACAGGATAGATCAGGTACCTTTTTAATGTGTCTCTTTTCCCACTAAAGCCCTGATGTTAGAAGACATTGACTAGTGACAAACAGTGCAATTTTCTTTGTATGTGAACTAGAGCATTTCGGCTAAAAGCTTAAAGGAGCTTACGGGTAAGATGTCGTGGCAAGACTTTCTCCCCTGAAAGAACACAACTTAATAAATGTGCAGTGGCTCTGTTTGGACCCCCTACCTGTCTAGAAATACAAAATCACAGTCTTTCTGCTGCCTTAAACTCATGCCTTGTGCACGCATGAGCTGTCCCCCTCTGAGGTTTACTGGAGTGTATTTCATTAGAACCTCTTCGTGGCATCATGAACCTGATTGTAATGAATGGGTTGAACTCTGAAAGCACTGGGCACTGACCTCCCATCTGCTGATATCCTAAATCAGGCCATTAGAGGATTCCACAAGAAAGAGCATGCTGTTTATAGGTTAATTTATCTCTCATTTGGTTCAACTAGATGTGTGCTTATAAAGGTCCTCTAATTGAATCTTATAGATGCCACAGAGATCTTTCCATTTTAAAGAAGTCTTTGGGAATAAATACAGTCAGTTCTCAATTATCTATGGTAATGGAGACCTGGCCAATACAGAGGAGCACAATACAGAGGTGGTTCTCTATCCTCATTTACGTGATTAATTTTAAACCTCTATTGCTATCAGATACTGAACCAGAACTACTACAATGGCTAATCTTGGTCTCTTTCTCATTTATTTTATCTGATAACTCTCTAGTCAAAATGCTGTAAACAACAAAGGAAGCTCAATGCCTGATGACCATGCATTTCTCCATAAAACACGAAGGAAGGACTGTAGATACTGATGGAGGCAGATGTGTGAACTCACTGGTTAATGACACTGTGCCATTAGAAAAGTAAGGCATTCCTAATCATCTGTAGCATGTGGACGTGGTAGTGGCCTGAGACTCAGTAATGATAATGATGGTGTCTATTCATTGAGCACTCACCCCACACTAAGTACTGGCCTAAGCAGTCACATTTATTTGTTTAATCTTCACAACAAATCAAGGGGGTTGGTATGGTTGTTATCCCTGTGTTGCAGATGAAGAAACCAAGGCTTGCTAGAGATGAATTACTCCCCTTGCTAGTGATAACCTGGTGGGGACCACCAGCTGGGTATGTCCAACACCGCAGATCTTCTCCTCTGCCTCCGGAGCTGGCGCTCCCACTCCTCTCCTCAGCTCGCGAGGTGTTGGAAATCACCTACCGTGGTGCCTGCAGTACCTGCTTGCTCGCTGTCCTCTTGGCACTCATTCCCTTCACTCTCCCCAGCTTGATTCAACATCTTTTACAGGTTGGTTAACCCTGGTCTACAAGTTGCTGATAGTGAAATATCATGAAATGAGCCCACTTTGCTAACTTA
>PISX010036076.1:0-12252 GCA_004024625.1 Mellivora capensis | reverse complement strand
GGGCATCACGTTACCTGATTTCAAGCTTTACTACAAAACTGTGATCACCAAGACAGCATGGTACTGGCATAAAAACAGACATGTAGATGAGTAGAATAGAGTAGAGAGCCCAGATATGGACCCTCAACTCTATGGTCAAATAATCTTTGACAAAGCAGGAAAAAGTATCCAGTGGAAAAAAGACAGTCTCTTCAATAAATGGTGCTGGGAAAATTGGACAGCTATATGTAGAAGAATGAAACTCAACCATTCTCTTACAACTATACACAAAGATAAACTCAAAATGGATAAAAGACCTCAACATGAGGCAGGAATCCATCAGAATTATAGAGGAGAACATATGCAGTAACTTCTTTGATATAGGCCACAGCAACTTCTTTCAAGAAATGTCTCCAAAGGAAAAGGAAACAAAAGCAAAAATGAATTTTTGGAACTTCATCAATTTCAAAAGCTTCTGTGTAGCAAAGGAAACAGTCAACAAAACAAAGAGGGAACCCACGGAATGGGAGAAGATATTCGAAAATGACAGTACAGACAAAAGGCTGATTTCTAGGATCTATAAAGAACTCCTCAAACTCAACACACACAAAACAGATAATCATGTGAAAAAATGGGCAGAAGACATGAACAGACACTTCTCCAATGAAGACATACAAATGGCTAACAGACACATGAAAAATATTCATCATCACTAACCGTCAGGGATATTCAAATCAAAACCACATTGAGATACCATCTTACACCAGTTAGAATGGCCAAAATTAACAAGACAGTAAATAACGTGTGATGGAGAGGATGTGGAGAAAGGGGAACCATCTTATACTGTTGGTGGGAATGCAAGTTGGTACATCCACTTTGGAAAACAGTGTGGAGATTCCTTAAGAAATTAAAAATAGAGCTCCTATGACCCTGCAATTGCACTACTGGGTATTTACCCCAATGATACAGATGTAGTATCTGTAGGGCCATCTGTACCCCAATGTTCATAGCAGCAATGGGCCACAATTGCCAAACTGTAGAAAGAACCAAGATACCCTTCAATGGACGAATGGATAAGGAAGATATGGTCCATATATACTATGGAGTATTATGCCTCCATCAGAAAGGATGAATACCCAACTTTTGTATCAACATGGATGGGACTGGAAGAGATTATGGTGAGTGAAATAAGTCAAGCAGAGAGAGTCAATTATCATATGGTTTCACTTTTTCGTGGAGCATAAGAAATAACACGGAGGACATGGGGAGATGGAGAGGAGAAGGGAGTTGGGGGAAATTGGAGGGGGAGACAACCATGAGACACTATGGACTTTGAAAAATAATATGAGCATTTTGAAGAGGTGGGGGGTGAGAGGTTGGGTGAGCCTTGTGGTGGGTATTATAGAGGGCACATATTGCATGGAACACTGGGTGTGGTACATAAACAATGAATTCTGGTACACTGAAAAGAAATTTTAAAAGAGAAATTTAAAAAATGAAAAAAAAAACCACGTCTATACCACCCAAAGAAATCTACACATTTGATGCAATCAAAATGCCACCAACATTTTTCACAGAACTAGAACAAAGGGTCCTAACATCTGTATAGAACCACAAAAGAGCCCAAAGAGCTAAGTAGTCTTGAAAAAGCAAAGCAAAGCTGGAGGCATCACAATTCCGGACTTCAAGCTATATTACAAAGCCACAGTCACCAAGAGAGTTTGGTACTGGCACAAAACCACGTAGATCAATGGAAAAGAATAGAAAACCCAGAAATGGACCAACAACTCTATGGCCAACTAATCTTCAACAAAGCAGGAAAGAATATCCAATGGGAACAAGACAGTCTCTTCAACAAATTCTGTTAGCGATAGTGGACAGCAACATTCAGAAGGATGAAATTGGACCACTTTCTTACCCCATGCACAAACATAAAGTGAAAATGGATGAAAGACCTAAATGTGAGACAGAAAACCATCAAAATCCTAGGGAAGAACACAGCCAGTGACCTCTTTAACCTTAGGCATAGGGATATCTTACAGACACATCTCCAGAAGCAAAGGGGGAAAACAAAAACTGAATTACTAGGGCATCATCAAGATAGAAAACTTTTGCACAGCAAAGAAACAGTCAACAAAACTAAAAGGCAACCTACAGAATGGGAGAAGATATTTGCAAAGGACATATCTGATAAAGGGCTAGTATCCGAAATCTATAAAAAACTTATCAAACTCAACACCCCCCAAATAAATAATCCAATCAAGAAATGGGCAGAAGACATGAACAGACATTTTTCCAAAGAAGACAACCAGATGGCTAGCACACACATGAAAAGATGTTCAGTATCACTCACCCTCAGTGAAATACAAATTGAAACCATGATGAGATACCACCTCACACCTGCCAGAATACCTAAAATTAACAACACAGAAAAGAACAGGTGTTGGTGAGGATATGGAGAAAGGGGAACCCTCTCACACTGTTGGTGTGCGGCCACTCTGGAGAACAATATGGAGGTTCCTAAAAAGTTAAAAATAGAACTACCCTTTGATCCTGCAATTGTACTACTCAGTATTTATCCAAAGGATACAAAAATAGTGATTCAAAGAGGAACCTGTACCCTGATGTTTATAGCAGCATTATTAACAATAAACAAATCTGGAGAGCCCAAATTTCTGTCAACTGATTAATAATAAAGAAGATGGAGATATATATATATATCTTTCATTGCCAGATACCATTTTTTCTTCCATCCTCTGCACGTCCTTCATATATCATAATCACATCATTAATTCCTATGATGAATCACATCATTCATTCATGATCATCATTCATTCATATATATATTCATCAACTGATGAATGAATAAAGAAGATGGAGGTTTGTGTGTGTGTGTGTGTGTACATAATGGAATATTACTCCAAAACCAAAATGAAGGAAATCTTGCCATTTTCAATGATGTGGAGGTAACTAGAGCTTACTATTCTAAGTGAAATAAGTCACTCGCAGGAAGAAAGAGACCATATGATTTCACTCATATGTGGGATTTCACAAACAATACAGGTGTACATAGGGACGGGAAGGAAAGATAAAATAAGACAAAAAACAGAGAGAAAAGCAAACCATAAGAGACTCCTAATTACAGAAAACAAACTGAGGGTTCCTGGAGGTAGGTGGATGAAGGTGGGTTAAATGGGTGATGGTTTAAAGAGGGGACTTGATGAGCACTGGGTGTTAGATGTAAGGGATGAATCACTAAATTCTACACCTGAATCCAATTTTACCATATGTCTTAAGTGACTAGAATCTAAATAAACACTAGAAATTTAAAAAAAAAAAACAGTCTATAAAGCACTTTTCCACAGATAGTTGACTTTCTATAAAACAGCTGACCTGTGCGATTCACAACTGTCAATGTCAGGAATGGCAAGCTGAGGAACTGTTGAGAGTAAAGGAGTAAAGGAGAATAAAGAGACATGACAATGAGATGCAATGCAGGGCCCTGGGTTGCTTGTGATCAGGGAGAAACATCTTACTATAAAAACTGAATAATTAGTAAACTTTGCATATGGACCATTTTTCATATACACACAGACACACACACACAGACACACACACACACACACACACACACATACACACACACACAGGAGAAAGCAAGAAAATGTGCCAAAATATTAACAGCTGTTCAATCCCATTGAAAGATAAAGGAGTGTTAATGCTACTCTTCTTGCAACTTTCTATAGGTTTGATATTTGTCAAACTTAAAAGATAGGAGGAAAACAACAATGTCCCAGTAGTAAACGTTATGGTTTCTTCTTTCCTGAATGTCCTTTATAAATAAGTTTTCCATCACTTTTGGTTGGAGCCAAATCCCACCCAGAACGATCTAGCACCAAATCAGGAACGTTAGATCAGAGGAGAGCGTGAGAAGATAGGACTCCCTTGGTTCTCTTGGTTCCCTTTGTCAGCAAGCAAAACTTCCTGGAAAGAAACTAAAGCTGTGGCTCATGTTAGTATAGTTACAAAATTTCTATCCTTGGGGCACTTCAGTGGCTCAGTTGGTTAAGTGTCTGCCTTTGGCTCAGGTCCTCATTTCAGGTTCCCGAGACCCATGCCCTGTGTCGGGGGGTCCCTGCTCAGTGGGGAGTCTGCTTCTCCCTCTACCCCTGTCCCTGTTCATGTTCTTGGTCTCGCTCTTTTTCTCTCTCTCTGAACTAAAATATTTTATCTATCAAAATCCTAGAGGAGAACATAGGCACTAACCTCTCCAACATCGGCCAGAGCAACTTCTTTCAAGAAATGTCTCCAAAAAAAAAAAAAAAAAAAAAAGAAAGAAAGTAATGTCTCCAAAGGCAAAGGAAACAAAAGCAAAAATGAACTTTTAGGATTCCATCAAGATCAAAAGCTTCTGCACAGCAAAGGAAACAGTCAACAAAACACAGAGGCAACCCACGGAATTGGAGAAGATATTCGCAAATGACACTACAGACAAAGGGCTGATATCCAAGATCTATAAAGAACTCCTCAAACTCAACACACACAAAACGGATAATCATGTTCAAAAAATGGGCAGAAGACATGAACAGACACTTCTCCAATGAAGACATACAAATGGCTAACAGACACATGAAAAATTGTTCATCATCATTAGCCACCAGGGAGATTCAAATCAAAAGGACATTGAGATACCACTGGTTAGAATGGCCAAAATTAACAAGACAGTAAACAATAAGTGTTGGCGAGGATGTGGAGAAAGGAACCCTCTTGTACTGTTGGTAAGAATGCAGGCTGGTGCAGCCACTTTGGAAAACAGTGTGGAGATTCCTTAAGAAATTAAAAGTAGAGTTACCCAATGACCCTGCAATTGCACTACTGGGTATTTACCCCAAAGATACGAATGTAGTAAAAAGAAGGGCCATCTGTACCCCAATATTCATAGCAGCAATAGCCACAGTCGCCAAACTGTGGAAAGAGACAAGATGCCCTTCAACAGATGAATGGATAAAGAAGATGTGGTCCATATATACAATGGAGTATTATGCCTCCATCAGAAAGGATGAATACTCAACTTTTGTCTCAACATGGACAGGACTGGAGATTATGCTGAGTGAAATAAGTCAAGCAGAGAGAGTCAATTATTGTATGGTTTCACTTACTTGTGGAGCATAAGGAATAACATGGAGGACACTGGGAGAAGGAGAGGAGAAGGGAGTTGGGGGAAATCAGAGGTGGAGATGAACCATGAGAGACTGTAGACTCTGAGAAACAAACTGAGGGTTTTGGAGGGGAGGTCGGTGGGGGGCTGGGTGAGCCTGGTGGTGGGTATTAAGGAGGGCACGTATTGCATGGCACACTGGTGTGATGCCTAAACAATGAATCTTGGTACACTGAAGAAATAAAATAAAGTTTAAAAAATAATAAAAATAAAATAAAATGTGGTTTGTGAAAAAATAAAAATATAAGAATATATAAAAACTCTATCATCTTAATTGTAATTTTGCCAGATGACACAAACTAATATACCAGGGCCCTAGGCCTGAACTCTCAGAGGCACTGGGGAACATGTGCAGAGGCTAGAGGAAGAGAAAAGTGGTATGTGGCAAATAGGTATACCAGGAATATGTGCAACATTTAGGGCCACATGGACAGAGGGCTGAAAGAGAACCAGAATTTTTGAGCTACAAGTAATGCACAGATATTATTTCACTTAACCCCAATAACATCACAATGACATAAGTATTATTATTCTACTTTATAGACTGGGGGTTTAGACAACTGTCCCAAGCTCCTACAGCAAGTAAAAAGAATAACTAAAATTCAACCTTGGTTCTTTGTTACTTCAAAAATCACATTCTTTCTCCTGCAGCACCCTATCCACAAAGAGTCAAGACTCCAGGGCATGTCTAATAAAGGAATTCTTGAGCTAGTTCTTCTCTTTTTTTGACTGGGCCACCAACTGCCAGTATCTTTCCTCTCCTCCCACATATATAGTGATGGGATAGAGCTAGATGTCTTGGTTTCATGAAATCTGAAAACTCCATCTAACCATATCCTGCTAAAGTCTAAACCAAATCTGGGGCCATAATGTCTGCAGACCACCCTTTTAGATGCCAAGGAAGATTTTAAAGCACTCCCTATTAATAGGTATAAAAGTACCAATTCCAATAGTCCCCAGATACAATTTTATAGCTAAATGTAATTCCTGCCTACAACTTGACCCCATTTCTCTTTTCTTGGCTGTTAGTTGAAATATAATATAATTGATCTTTAGATGAAAAATAGAAGACACCCTCCTGTGACTAAAAATGGGTGTTACTGTTCCCCATTGTGACCCATGTCTGCAACAAGCACAGAGCACACAGCATCTGGAGCATTGTTAAGATTTATTTATCAAGGAGGAAGGCCCAAGATAGTAGAGGGGTAAGAGACTTTAATTTCATCTGATCCTAGGAATTCAGCTAGATGAAGCTGAATTCAGCTAGATTATCAAATCATTCTGAAACCCTGGAACTCAACTGGAGATCTAAGAAAAGAATAGCTGCAACTCTACGAATAGAAAGGTGACCACTTTCTGCAAGGTAGGAGGTACAGAGAAGTGAATCCAAGGCAGTATATAGGAAGACAGACTGTGGGGAGAGGGAGCCTCCTTCAGCTGGCTACCAGCAAATGATAGAGCAGAGGAGCACAAAATCAGAAATTTTAGAAGTCTGCTCTGGTGAGTGATGTCACTCAGGCTGCTAAGTGGGGCAGTGTGGTCTCAGGATCTTCAGGGTCACAGGAAGACCAGGGGTGCCCGAGTGCTCCCATGTATTGGAGCAAGGAAGCCAGCTGCCAAGAATGGGATCTCAGCTCAGGGTTCCCATAAACAATGAACTGTGGCACAGTCAGACAACTGCTCTCTACAGGGGCTCAAAAAGCAACAGGACCAGCAAGACCCAACTTCCTCCCTGGGGAGGAGCGTGAGCCCCAGGAGAATTCTACAGGGTTTGGAGATTCAAAACGTGGCCTGAGATAGAAATGCTCAGTCACAGGCCAGGTAAGTACGGAGTGCAACCAGAGACCAGGGAGAGAGGAGTGGCTGACTGCTTTTCTCTGAGGGCTCATGGAGAATTGGGGCCCTGAGATTTTGGCTCCGGGCCAGAGATTGGAAGGCCACCATTTTCATTCTCATCCTCTAAAACAGGGCAGAAAGCCTTCAAGGAACAAAAGCCACAGAGAGCAAACAGCAGATCACTTAGCCTGGTCCCCTCACGAGGGCAGTACAATTCCGCCTGGGACAAAGACACCTGAGAATGAACACAACAGGCCCCTCCTCCAAGAAGATCAGCAAGAACATGCAGGCAAGACCACGTTTACCAATCAATGAGAATCGCAAAACCCCAGCACTAGGGGAGTTCAGCACATAGCCATCATGGCTTTTTTCCAATGATTCTTTCATCTTTCAAGTAAATTTTGTTTTCTTTCCTTTTTCAACCAATGTCTTACTTTATCAACTACTTTTTAAACTTTTTTAATTTTCATTTTTACAGTTACATTCCGTCTCTTCATTGTATTTAATGTTATTTTTGTATATATGTGTTTTCCTTTCTTTACAATTTTGAATTGAAATTTCTTCCAACAGACCAAAATACACCCAAAATCTAGTATATGGCTCTGGTTCTATTCAACGTCTGATCAGATTCTCTTTTCTGTTGTTGTTGCTATTATTTTTCTTTCTTTCTTTTTTTTATTCTTCTTCCCTTTTAAAAAATGTTTTCCTTGTTTTGATTTTAGTGAAGTCATATATATATATATATATATATATATATATATATATATATATCTATCTTTTAAAGATTTTATTTATTTATTGACACAGAGAGAGAGAGATCACAAGTAGGCAGGCAGAGAGAGAGGGGGAAGCAGGCTCCCTCCTGAGCAGAGAGCCCGATGTGGGGCTCGATCCCAGGATTCTGAGATCATGACCGGAGCTGAAGGCAGAGGCTCCACCCACTGAGCCACCTAGGTGTCCCTAATAAAGTCTTTTTTAATGTTAATCTTTATACGTACATTATATCCTTTCAATGTATTTAATTTTATTTTTGTATATATGTTTTTCTTTCCTTACTAATTTGAGATGTAGTTTCTTCTAACAAACTGACCAAAAACACTCAGGGCATAGTGTAATCCTCTCTTCAGTTCATCTTTCTGTTTATATCCCTTCCTTTTTTGTTGTTATTTTTTCTTGTCTTTTAATATACAGTTTTATAGTTAATTTCTATACATATATATGTTTTCCTTCTTTACAATTTAGGGATCTAACTTTTCTAAAAAAAAAAAAAACACACAGAATCCAGTGTATTGTTCTATTCTGCTCACCGGTTTGATTGTATTTGCTGTTTGTTTGTTTTTTTGTTTTTGTTTTTGTTTTTGTTTTTGTTTTCCCATTTTCAGGTCATGTCTTATTTGTTTAGTGTATATTTCTCTGGGGTAGTTGTTGCCATTTTTAATGCATTGTTCACTCATTCATCTGTTCTTCTCTGGACAGAATGAAAAGATGGGAAAAAACTCAAAAAAGAGAACAAGAGGAACTATTGACAGCCAGGGACCTAATCAATATGGGCATAAATAAGATGTTAGAACTAGAATTCAGAATAATGATTATAAAAATACTAGTTGGACTTGGAAAGCATAGAAGACACTAGAGAATCCCTTTCTGGAAAAATAAGAGAACTAAAATCTAACCAAGTTGAAATATAAAAGACTATTAATGAGATGTACTTAAAAATGGAGGCTCTAACTGCTAGGACTAATGAGGCAGAAGAGAGAATTAGTGATATATAGAACAAAATGATAGATAACAAAGAAGCTGAGAAAAAAGTGAGATAAACAACTACTGGATCACAAGGGTAGAATTTGAGACATAAGTGACATCATCAAGGGAAACAATATTAGAATGATTGGGATCCCAGAAGAAAAGGAAAGAGAGAGAGGAGCAGAAGGTATATTGGAGCAAATTACAGCAGAGAATGTCCCTAATTTGAGGAAGGAAAAGGCTTCAAAATCCAGAAGGTACAGAGAACACCCCTCAAAATCAATAAAAATAGGTCGCCACCCTGACATATAACAGTGAAATTTACAAATCTCAGAAATAAAGACAAAATCCTGGGAGCAGCTTGGGACAAGAGGTCAATAACCTATACGGAGAGAAGAAATACATTGGCAGCAGACCTACCTATCCACAGAGACCTGGCAGACCAGAAACAACTGGCATGATATATTCAAGAAGCTAAATGAGAAAAAGATGCAGTTGAGAATACTGTATCCAGCTGGGATGTCATTCAAAATACAAGGAGTGATAAAAATCTTCCAGGACAAACAGAAACTAAAAGAATTTGTGGTCACCAAACCAGCTCCACAAAAAATATTGAAAGGGGTCCTCTAAGCAAAGAGAGAGCCCAAAAGTAATACAGACCAGAAAGGAACAGAGACAATCTACAGTAATAGTCACCTTACAGGAAATACGATGGCACTAAATTCATATCTTTTAATAGCTACTCCGAAAGGAAATGGGTTAAATGCCCCCAAGCAAAAGACACACGGTATCAGACTGGATTTTTAAAAAGGGGGTTGGGGGTGCACCTGGGTGGCTCAGTGGTTTAAGCCTCTATTTTTGGCTCAGGACATGGCCTCAAGGTCCTGGGATCGAGCCCCACATCAGGCTCTCTGCTCAGCAGGGAGCCTGCCTCCCTCTCTCTCTGCCTGCCTCTCTGCCTACTTGTGACCTCTCTCTCTGTCAAATAAATAAATAAAATATGAAAAAAAAAATCATTGATATGCTGTCTACAAAAGACTCATTTTAGACCCAAAGACACTTCCAGATTGGAAGGGGGGGCGGATTTAGCAAACTAATGGACATCAAAGGGAAGCTGGGGTGGCAATCCTTATATCAGAAAAACTAGATGTTAAATCAAGGACTGCAATAAGAGATGAGGAAGGATACTATATCATAATTAAATGGTCTATCCAACAAGAATATCTGACAATTGTAAATATATATGTCCCTAACATGGGAGCAGCCAAATATAACCCAATGAATAACAAAATCAAAGAAACACATCAAAAATAATACAATAATAGTAGGAGATGTTAACATCTCCCTCACTGCTATGGGAAGATCATCTAAGCAGAAGAACAACAAGGAAATTAGGGTTTTGAATGACACACTGGACCAAATGGACTTCACAGATATACTCAGAATATTCCATCCTAAAGCAACAGAATGCACATTCTTCTCTAGTGCACATTGAATCTCCCAGAATAGATCACACACTTGGTCACAAATCTGGTCTCAACTGGTACCAAAAGACTGGAATTATTCTCTGCATATTTTCAGACCACAATGCTTTAAAACTGAAATTCAATCACAAGAAGCAAGTTGGAAAGAACTCAAAAACATGGAGGCTAAAGAGCATCTTACTAAGGAGTGAATGGGTCAACCAGGAAATAAAACAATTTAAAAATTCATGGAAACAAATGAAAATAAAAACACAACTGTTCAAAATATTGGAGGTGCAACAAAGGCAGTCCTAGAAGGCATTATATAATATACAAGACTTTCTCAAGACACAAAAAAGATCTCAAATACACAACCTAACTTTACACCTAAAGGAGTTGAAGAAAAAACAGCAAAGAAAGCCTAAACCTAGCAAGAGAAGAGAAAATAATAAAGATTGGAGCAGAAATCAATGAAATGAAAACCAAAAGAGAAGAATAACAGATCAACAAAAGTAGGAGCTGTTCCTTTGAAAGAATTAAAAATCATGGGTGAACCTCTGGTCAGACTTATCAAAAAGAAAAGGGAAAGGACACAAATTAATAAAATCATGGATGAAAGAAGAGATATCACAACCAATGCCAAAGAAACACAATTACAAGAACATATTATGAACAACTATATACCAACAAATTAGGCAATCTGGAATAAATGGATGCATTCCTAGAGATGTATAAACTACCAAAACTAAACCAGGAAGAAACTGAAAACCTGAACAGACCCCAACCAGCAAGGAAATTAAAGGAGTAATCAGAAATGTTCCAAAAAATAGGAGTCCAGGGCCAGATGTCTTCTCATGGAATTCTACCAAATATTTAAAGAAGAAATAATACATATTCTTCTGAATAATACCTATTCTGAAAAAATAGAAATGGAAGAGAAGCTTCCAAACTTTTTATGAGGTGAAAATTCCCTTGATCCCCAAACCAGACAAACAATCCAGCAAAAAAGGAGAATTACAGACCAATATTCCTGATGAACATGGATCAAAAAATTCTCACCAAGATATTAGCCAATAGGATACAAAAGTATAATAAAAAGATTATTCACCATAACCAAGTGGGATTTATTCCTGGGCTGGAAGGGTGGTACAACATGCACAAATCAATCAGTGTGATACACTACATAAATAAAAGAAAGGACAAGAACCATAGGATCCTTTCAATTGATGCAGAAAACGCCTTTGACAAAGTACAGCATTCTTTCTTAATTAAAACTCTTCACAGTGTTGGGATAGAAGGAACATACCTCAATATCATAAAAGCCATCTATGAAAAGCCCAGAGTGAATAATATTCTCAGTGGAGAAAAATTGAGAGCTTTCTCCCCAAGGTCAGGAGCACGGTAGGGATGTCCACTATCAACACTGCTGTTCAACATAGTACTATAATTCTTAGCCTCAGCAATCAGATAACAAAAAGAAATAAAAGGCATCCTAATTGACAAAGAAGTCAAACTCTGAATCTGAGCAGATGACATAATACTCTATATGTAAAACCCAAAAAAACTCCACCTCAAAATTGCTAGAACTCATACAGGAATTCAGTAAAGTGGCAGGATATAAAGTCAATGCACAGAGATCAGTAGCATTCCTATACATGAACAATGAGACAGGAAAAAGAGAAATTAAAAAATCGATCTCATTTACAATCGCACCCCAAACATTAAGATATGTAGGAGTAAACCTACAGACAAAGGATCTGTACTCAGAAAACTATAGAACACTCATGAGAGAAATTGAGGAATATACAAAAAATGGAAAAGCATTACACAATCATGAATTGGAAGAACAAATATTATTAAAATGTCCATGTTGCCTAGAGCAATCTACACATTCAGTGCAATCCCTATCAAAATACCATCAACTTTTTTTTCATGGAACTGGAACAAATAATCCTAAAATTTATATGGAACCAGAAAAGACCCCGAATAGCAAAGGGAATGTTGAAAAAGAAA
>PISX010036075.1:0-12316 GCA_004024625.1 Mellivora capensis | reverse complement strand
AGCTGGGTGCGTGAGGACCAGGCCTGTCTCACCCAACAACTCTTTACTGCAGTGGTCGCCGCAGGGGCAAGGGAGTCCCCAGCACCCGGGGTCAGGGCATGTGGCCCACAGGGAGGGTGATGGGGGCCAACTCCTGGGCTTGGGATTCAGCCTGGGGGCCCATGGGGTGGGAGATGCTGCTACCTGGCTTTGGCCAGCCGTGGGCTGGCGGGCAGGTCTGGGGCGCAAGCTGGCAGCCAGATAGGAGGCTGAAGGACCCGTGGGAATCCGAGAATGGTCTGCCAATGGTGGGGCCAGTGGCCGTGGCTACAGAACGCCAAAAGCTCCCTGGGGAGGCAATGTCCTTTGCTGGTGGGGAGGCGGGCTGGTGGAGTTTCTGGCCTGCCCCGCTGCTGGAGCCGCCCTGCAGGGAGGGTGTCCTGAGCACCCAGGCCCGACCAGGCGCCCTGCCGACCCCCTACCGTGCATGGCTTGTCTCTCCAGTGACATCAGCTGAGTTAGCTCCCAGAAAGCATCTTCCTCGGACAGGAACATGAGCAGGACCCCCACTATCTGACTCATGTCCTTTCAGTCACCCACCTCCTGCAAGAGGTGGAACGTTCCCATGGAATGAGACCACCTCAACGTGGGGGAGGTCCGTGTCATGGCGACCGCCCTGCCCACCCAGGTTTTGATTCCTAGTTCAGTCTCTTTAGGACCCAGACCTGAGTTTTAGGGCAACGGTGATACCCACTAGCGCAGCAGGCAGCTGCAGAGCTCAGGGACAGGGGGCACTGAGGTCTGCACCCCGTCCTGGCCTCAGTCCTACAGTCCAGAGCCCCGTCCTTGCGTCTCTGGAACAATAAGGGCTGGAGCCCCAACTCTGCATTCTGGCCACACCGTGAACGTCCCCTTGGTGGCCAGGCGCTCCCCCTGCACCGCTCCCCGCAGACCCTGAGGTCCCCCTTCCCTGTGGTCTGGCTTGTTCCAGAGCCCATGGACACAGCCAGACGCCATCTGGCTTCCTTCCCTGAGCCCAAGGCAGCCGAGCTGTGTGCGCAGCGTCGAGCGCGTCCGCGGCGCGGTCCTGGTGTGGGGCGCTGGTGCCTCGCGCTGTCCCCCACACACGGGACGCATGCCCAGCCCTGTGCGTGTCCTCTTTGCTCAAGTGTCTGCCCAGAGCTTGTGTCCGCTGTGCGCTGCGTCGGGCGCTGGGTCCCTGAGCCCCGTGTCCTCCGTCTGCAAGGGCCCCGCCCTGGGTGCACGAATGGAAACACGTCCCGCCCTGCAGCTCTCCTCCTTGCTCTCTGAATGGTGTCCTCTTGCACCATCTGCAAGTTTCTGATTGAAATAAACTCCAGTGTATCCAGGATGCCTCTCTTGCATGTCTTCCCTCCGCCGACCAGCCTCTTCCTCCAAGTCCGCGGCCTGACCCTCCTGGGCGTGCTGGTTTTCTGATGCCTGCAATGCGCTCCCGCCCCCTGTGAGGTGGGTAAGGGCTGCACACGGAGTCCCTCCTGGGGAGGAGCTGGGTCCGAGTCCACGGAGAGAACAGGCTGCTTTCGAGGATGGCAGCAGATCAACCCAGAAGCCGAAATATTCGCCATGAGGACATATAGAAAGCTCCTGATCCTGTGTCCAGGTGAGCCCCGGGCCGGGCCTGCCTCTCACATCGGGGCCTTCTGTGCGAGGTGTGTGGTGCAGCGGTCATGGGTGATGGCTGCGTGGGGTGGTGCCCGGGGGCCGCAGGGCTGCCAGAGGCTGGCTCACCCTGGACCAGCCATCACACTGGACCACACATGTGACCCGGCGCACTCTGAGGACAAGGCTGACACAGAGGGCACCCAGGTTCTGTGGTACAAGGTAGCCCCCCTTGGTGGAGGAACATTGACATCTTGTCATGAGGCCTCTTGTCCAGGCCAAAAAAGTTGGTCTTCACTGCCCTTGAGGTCAGCGTCTCGGGGGACCCGGGCTTTGACGCACACTGCTGGCTGCTGAGCTCTCTACACAGAACGCAGCTCCCACCCCTAGTCACTGGCACCCCAGCCTGTCTGGGCTCACACTGCATCTCCCGCTAGGCCCCGCATCAGCCGGGTCTCCACCCGCACAGGGGAACTCAACAGGAGACCTGGAAGCTGTGTCGGTCCTGGCCTGGGGGCTGTCACTGAGGAGCACCCCTCGCCCCTCGCCCCAGACCAGACCGCCCGCCGTGCAATAGCAAGGACAGCACCGTCCCAGAGCCTTCACCCTCTGGAGCCCCTGCTGAACTGAGGATTCAGTCTGAATGCAGGGGAGGCAGACAAGGGGCCCTCCTCGAAGCAGGCATGGAGCCCCCCACCCCCCGCACCTCGGAGTGCCCAGGGGCCTGGCCCAAGGCCCAGCTCCATTCCTGCCTGCTTCCCGGGTTTGCCTCCTGGGTGTCTCTCTCAGCTCCAGCCCAGACTCTGTGCCTCAGAGGCTCTAGGGGTCGAGGCCCTGAGCTGGGGAGATGAGTCCTGTCCTGAGGGAGGCGTTCCTGTAAGTGCAGTCCACACCCGGGATGGATGCAGGAGGGCCCAGAGGACTCAGTGCAGAAAGCCATGGCGGTCCGTGAGCCTGCACAGTGAGAGGTCAGCATCTTCCTGGCGGTCCCGTGGAGACTCTGCTGCATGTGCCTGAAACAGAGGGGGTCCGGGTGGGGGTCCTGTCCGAGCCAGGGATATGGGGGAAAGGAGGGAGCAGAACGGCTCCTCTCTCCCCTGCATCCTCAGGGATCCCAGGACCCTCGGAAAAGGGCCCAGCATGAGAGGCAGGCCCTGTTGGCTCCATGGGATCAGCCTGACAGCCTCGCTGGTGTCTACCAGCCATGATCCCCGCCTGGCCTCCCCGCTCCTACCGCCACCAATACCCACTGGGTCTCGTCTGCTGGACTCTGGCTCTGATCCCTGCCTGGCCCCCCCCTGCTCCTGCTGCCTATGATCCCCACCTGGGCCTCATCAGCTGTTGACTGTGATCCCGACGGACCCTCACCAGCTACTCATGCCAAGCACCCTCCCCTGGTTCTCATTTGTTCCCGATGACTCTGGTCTGGGCTGAACAGGCCCATCCTGGGCTCTGGTCCCCACCTGGACCTCCCCTCTGCCTGCAGGCTCTAGTCTCCACCCCTGCAGGGGGTGCTCCTAGTGTGGATGGTCCCTCTCTGGGCCTCAGCTGAGTGTAATTGGCTATGATGTTGGCCCGTTCCAAGGCCAGAAGGTTCTCCAGGTCCTCTTTCATGGCGCTGTAACCAGAAACCTCCAAATAGGACCCTGCATGAAAATCTTCAGAGAACAAAGGGGTCTGCTCCCTGTAGGCAAATCCGCAGTCTGTCTGAGCTGAGAGTGGAGAAAACCATCTAGTTCCGGGGGGGTGCAGGAAGGGGACTGCGAGGCTGGCGGATCCCATGTGGGCATTTCTGCTCTGTATCACTGCCATCCCTCAGCCTCCTCTTCCAGCCACTGTCCCAGGACACGCTGTCACACCTAAATGACAAAATCTCTTCACCCCAGTGCCAGGAGGCTCCGGGGAACGCTGATCTGATGCTTGATGCAGAGGCCCTCTGCCTGGGACCAGCAGCACGAGGCTGGGTGGAACTGTGGGCCAGCCAGTGTTCCTGCGGGCTTGGGGGGAATCAAAGGTTTCTCTGAGATCCCACAAGCACAGCTGACAAAGGGAAAATGCAATGAACTGGACTTCATCAACAGGAAAATCTTAGGCCATCGAGAGTATGAACTAAGTCCCCATTTTGGATGCAAGGATTTGGGAATTGCAAGAGGATGGGTGAAGGGGAGACCTGGAGGGGCTTCATGTTCCCCGTTCGGGAGGAGCATGCTGGCTCCTGGCCCAGGAGGCTGGGACCCGAGTAGCAGGGGACTGGCCTCATCCCCATGGAGCTGTGGAAGGGCTGCCTGCGCCGGCTCACAGTCAGTGCTCGGGGGTCAGGGTGTTCTTGGCTACAGCCCGGGAGGCCAGCACCATCCAGCCAGAGCCCACAGGCCCCACAGCATCCTGAAGGGAACAGGGAGCAGCTCCCACTCACCTGTGACCCGTCGCTGTGTCAGCTGCACCTCCTGTCTACACGGGGGTCGGGGGTCGTGGGACAAGTGGGGCAGTGGGAATGTGCCCGAGCCAGGCGCAGGGAGCGTGAGCACGTCCAACAGTCTGTGGACACAGAGCAGAGTGCCCACCAGGCAGCAGTGGGACGCTGGGGCGCCACTGTTCCGTCCACAGTGGGTCCCGTGTCATCAGTGCGGGTCAGCGGGTTCCCGTCAGCACTGAGTCCTTCACCCTGAAAGTCACACTCCCCAGAAAGGGTCCTGGCACCACGCACAGTGGGAAGGGGAGGCTTGACGCCCTCCCACCATCCTGAGCTCCCACGCTCAGGCCGTGCAGGCACCCCGCCCTTCTAGGTTGACAGGGTCACCAACGTCCTCCCACCTGCAAGGGTCCACAGCATGCGTTTTGCATTTAAGAACATTTGCGGGCCTCCTGGGTGGCTCAGTCGGTTGAGGGTCTGACCCAATTTTGGCTCAGGTCATGATCTCACAGGTGGAGAGAATGACCCCGTGTTGGGCCCTGGACTCAGCTTGAGATTCTCTCTCCCTTCACCCCTCTCTCTGCTTGAGCTCTCTCTCTCAAATAACTAAAGAAACTTAAAAAAAAAAATTAACATTGAAGAACGTCTGAGAAACCTTCATCATCCCTGCAGAGCCGCCTCCGTATTTGGAATGGCCGTACGATCGCCTTAATGGGTCCACCGAGATTTCTACTAGAAGCCCCTATTCTTTAATATTCATTGAAATACAGTAAACACAGGATGTTACGTTAGTTTCAGGAGTACAACTTAGTGATTTGACAATTCTGTACATTACTCCACTGTCTCCAGACGTGTACTCACCATCTGTCCCCATACAAAATTGTTACAATATTTTTGCCTGTATTCCCTGTGCTTACTTTTTAAATCTGCGACTTACGTATTTTAGAACTGGAAGTTTAGAGCTCTTAATATGCTTCATTTCTAGGGCCCATCGCCCACCACTTTCCCTCTATCAAATCAACCAAGGAGCTAGTTCACATTAAAAAGAGAAAGGACAGGGCACCTCCATGGCTCAGCTGGTTAAGTGTCAGTTTTCAGCTCAGATCATGAACTCCAGGTCCTGGGATCCAGCCCTGTGTCGGCTCCCAGCTCAGTGGGAAGTCTGCTTCTCCCTCTCCCTCTGCCTCTCCCTCTGCTGGTGTTCTGTCTCTGTCTCCATCTCTCTCTCAAATGAATAAATTAGAAAAAAAACTTAAAGAAAGTAGAAAAACTGTATTATCTCAAGAGATACACAAAAGCATTTGACAAAGTACAGTATCCTTTCTTGATGAGTGGTCTCCACAGTGTAGTGATAGAGGGTACGTACCTCAATATCATCAAAGCCATCTACGAAAAGTCCACAGCAACTATCATTCCCAATGGGAAAAACTGAGAGCTTTCCCCCTGAGGTCAGGCACACAGCAGGGGTGTCCACTCTCACCACTGCCGTTCAACAAAGTACTAGAAGTCCTGGTGTCAGCAAGCAACAACAACAACAACAAAAATAAATAAATAAAACGCATCCAAATCAGCAAAGTCAAACTTTCACTTCTGACAAATGATATCATATTTTATGTGGAAACCCAAAAGACCAACCCCAAATTGCTAGAACTCATACAGGAATTCAGCAAAGTGGTAGGATATGAAATCAATGCACAGAAGTCAGTTGCATTTCTATACCCTAATAATGAGATAGAAGAAAGAGAAATTAAGGAATTGGTTCCATTTACTATAGCACCAAAATCCATAAGATATGTAGGAATAAACCTAACGAAAGAGGAAAAGGATCTGCACTCTGAAAACTAGGAACACTCATGAAAGAAATTGAGGAAGATATAAAGAAATGGGAAAACATTCCATGCTTATGGAGTGGAAGAAAAAATATTGTTAAAATGTCTATGCTACCCAGAGCAACCTACATATTCGATGCAGTCCTTATCAAAATATCATCAACATTTTTCACAGAACTGGAACAAACAATCCTAAAGTTTGTACAGAACCAGAAAAATCCCCAAATACCTAAAGGAATGTTTAAAAAAAAAACCCAAAGCTTGCGGCATCACAATGCTTGACTTTAAGCTCTGTTATAAAGTTGTAACCATCCAGACAGTATGGTACTGGCACAAAAACAGACACATAGATCAATGGAACAGAATAGAGAGCCCAGAAATAGACCCTCAACTCTATGGTCAACTAATCTTCAACAAAGCAGGAAAGAATGTCCAATGGAGAAAAGACAGTCTCTTCCACAAATGGTGTTGGGAAAACTGGACAGCCACATGCAGAAGAATGAAACTGTACCATTTCCTTACACCACACACAAAAATAGACTCCAAATGGCTGAAAGATCTAAATGTGAGACAGGAATCCGTCAAAGTCCTAGAGGAGACCAGAGGCAGCAACTCTGTGACCTTGGTAGCAGCAGCTTCTTGTCAGAGATGTCTTCAAAGGGAAAACTACTGGGACTCCATCAAGACAAAAAGCTTCTGGACAGCAAAGGAAACAGTAGACAAAGCCAAAGGCAACCTCCTGAATGGGAGAAGATATTTGCAAATGTCTTATCAGATAAAGGGCTAGTACCCAAATTCTATAAAGAACTTTCCAAACTCAACACCCAAGACAAAAAAATATAGTCAAGAAATAGGCAGAAGACATGAACAGCCATTTCTCCAAAGAAGACATACAAATAACTAATAGATATATAAAAGAAATGCTCAATATCACTCATCATCAGGGAAATACAAATCAAAACCAGGATGAGACAGCACCTCAAAGTGGTCAGAACAGCCAAAATGAACACCACAAAAATAACAGGTGAGGACACGGAGAAAGGGGAACCCTCTTGCACTATTTGTGGGAATGAAAACCGGAGCAGCCACTCTGGAAAACAGTAAGGAGGTTCCTTAAAAAAGTTAAAAATAGAGCTCCCCTATGACCCAGCAATTGCACTACTGGGTATTTACCCAAAGGATACAAAAATACTCATTCAAAGGGATACAGGCACCCTACTGCTTATAGCAACATTGTCTACAATAGTCAAATTATTAAAAAAGTCCAAATGTCTCTGGACTGATGAATGGATAAAGAAGATGGATATATATACAAATGTACGTATGTATACACACACACACAGGAATATTACGCAGCCGTCAAAAATGAAATCTTTTCATTTGCAATGACGTGGATGGAGTTGGAGTTTTTTCTACTTCATAAGTCTAACCATAAGTCAGACTCGTAACTATAGAGGACACACAGAGTGTTGATGGAGGGAGGTGGTCAGCGATAGACTAGACGGGGGTAAGTATTAAGGAGGGCATTGTTGTGATAAGCACTAGGTGTCATGTGTAAGTGGCGAATCTTTAAATTCTACTCCTGAAACCAATATTACACTGTATGTTAACTAACTGGGGTTTAAATAAAAGCTTAAAACAAAAAGACATAAGGTGAACAAATGAAAATTAAATTTACATTTATATGTTGATTTTTTTTTTTTTTTTTTTTTTTTTTGCAGAGAAACTAGAACAAGGCTTTAATTAATGAATGGACAATATCTAAAGGTTCTGGGAAGAACATGGGGAGAGGGGGAGGGGAAACCTGTGGGCAGCAGCAGGAGTCCCGGGTTCTGTGGAACTGGAGGCCAAAGGGACACAGATCTCCATGTACTGTTCCAAGGCCCATGGCCCCAAACCCCCACCTTCCTTCAAAATGGTGGGTCTGGTGGGTCAGGGATTGGGAAGTTTCCCCAATATTGCCTGGCTGGCTGGGAGCCTGGTTTTGCTCCAGGACTGGGCTTGATTTGTGTCTCCCATTCCACACTCATCTTGTCCCCGTGTCACCTGAAAGGAAGTGCAACACCAGCTACTTCCCCAGGAAGTATATGTTGATTTTTAAGTCTGATGTTTAAGGGAACTAATCGCAAGGAGCCCCATCAATTTAATGAGCCAGGCTACAGGAAAACCCTGATGAGAGTGAGCTCCCCAAATCCACTGGCAGTGATGCTGGCATTTCCCCAGGGAAGTGGTACCCAGGAAGGTGCGTCTTGTCCCGTCCCCTGGCACCCCTGGCATGCCCACGATCTGATTACAATGGTTGGGAGGACAGCAGTGACGGCCCCATTCCACGCCCAGAGTCACACTGCTGCTGTCACCCTCAGAGAGCGCCAGCGGGGCTTGGAAACCAGCACAGGCAGGATACCGGGGCTTGAAGGAAAATCCTTTCATACCCCTGTGTTCAGAATGTCCTTTTTAAAGTCTCCGGAGGCACAGCCCTTCTCCTAAGTGGTTCCAAGCTTGGATGTTTTTACGTCCATCCCTTTTACTCTCAGCCTTCATCAGGCCCACCAAATGTGGAGAAGCACTCAATCCATGTCGTTTTTCAGACGTTTTAAACCCTGCGAATTAAAGCCCAATTAATGTTGGCCACTTAAGTGAGTTTACGCTGACACTTAAAAACAAAATAATTGTAAAAGCTTTTAAATGTGAAATGGAAGTATTAGCTTGTTATATTTCATTTATATTTATTATTATTTTTAAACCTTATTTTTGAAAACCTCCGCATACAGCATGACGCTTCGTGCTTAGGTAGGGCCTGGCTGCGACTCGGAATGGTTTGGAAGCCTCACGGAGTAAACCTTTCCATCAAACAGATCCCTTCATTCCCAGGTGTTTCCCAGCCTTCCCGAACCCCGCCACGTCTCAGCTCTCTCATCGGCACAAGGAACGAGAGGCCCCTTTCTGGCCTGAAACACGGGCGGGTTTAGGAGAGCTTCTGCTAAGCATCACCTGCCCCGTGAGCCAGCGCTGCGTATCACGGGACATGCTAAGGCAACACGACGGCTTCTTCCTGGCTTTCTCCTTCCCTGCCTGACATTGACAAAGAGTTCTTCCCACGCCCCCGCCCCCCACCCGGCTCCCGCCCCGCCCCGGCTCACCTCTGCTCAGATGTAAGGAGAAACAGCCAAGGCTTCCAGCTGCAGTTTGGACTCAGGACCTTCCACACTCCTGAGAACAGCCCGTGAGTATTTGCCCCCAGTTCCCCGTGGGCTGTGCAGGTAGCAGAGGGCCTGGTGGGCGAGCAGTGCAGGCTGTGAAGACAGGCACGAGGGTGCTCGCCGCCAGCCTGAGCCAGAGCAGTGATCCATCCAAAGTCAGCAGCGATCCCCTGATGCTGCGGTGGCACCAGGAGGAGGAATATGGCGCAAGGCGGAGGTGGTCTCGTGCAGCACGGGGCCGAGCCCATCCCCTGCGCGGTTACCCAGCAGTGGGCATGCTTGCCCGACTCATTCGCTTCCTTGGAGAGTAACTGTTCATTCTTGTCCCTTTCCCTTCTGGACAGAACCTTGCAAGGACAAGTTACAGACATGAGGGACACACATTAGATTCTTTGACTTTGGATTCCACTCATGCTGGGAATACATAATAGGATCATATAGGAAAAAGGTTTTTAAAAGGAACTAAGACCTCTAGATCATGGAAACTGGCAAAGTCTGTCTTACCAAGTCCCTCCTCCTGCCTTTAGGTTGCTACCCGGCGGCCTTCCTCGGGGCTACCACTCACCTCCTGAAACAGCGTCCTACCTCAGCAGATGCCCCATGCCTTCTGCCGTGAACCCCAGGGCTCCTCTGACTCCGAGATGCCTGCAGGGGAGGCTGCGCCTAACCAGGCCGGGATCACACACAGTCAGGAGTCAAAGATCCAGGGGCAAGCCTCAAACCAAGAGGACCACAGACAAGGGGTAAAAGGTGCCTCCAGATCCATCTGGCAGGAATTCTGAGAGCTTGTTCCATGCTGCTCAGAAGGTTCTGAGGTGGTGCTCTGGCGGCCGTTTGCCGTGACCTTGATAGCTCCTCCTTACACTGACTTTCCTGCTCTCACTCACGCGGCCCTTCATTCGCGCACCGTGGGGTTACTTCCCAAATAAGGCAAGAGTCAAACCCTTGTCCTAATTGTACCTTTAGAGGGAACCAAGTTATGGCAACTGTATCCCTTTATTTAGTCACCAAATACTTGTTGAGGACCTATTGTGTCCACTCTTTGTTGAGGACCTACCTGAGCCATCAAAGAGGAAAAAGATGTTGCCTTGCCCTCCAGAGCTCTTAAGTCTAGTGCGTAATTAAATGTCACCTGCTGAAACAAGAGTCACATCCCTAGACTGTGGAAAAGGATTTTATGATCAAATTATTTCCATGTCAGTTTTAGCTGCCTTCTCAAGCTAATTGGTGTCAGCTACTTCTTCCACTTCCCACATGATGATACAGGATTACCTGTGCAAGGTTTGCAAAGTCTCATGACCCAGTGACCACCTCTGTTATGTCTTTAAAAGAGGTTGGATAGGCTACAAAAGGTAATAGAGTATAAGAACTTTCTCTTTTCTTTTTGCTGGTGTTTTTATGAGGACTTCTCCCCTTGGGGGTAAGGAGGAGGGACACTTTCCTTCACTTCACACACAGGAGAGGTGATGGAGCTCTGGCTCCAAGCTCTGAGGACGGAAGAATTTCTCATGAGATGCTCCCTGGAGCTTGAGGACAACATAGACTGGTCTGACCCTTGTCTGACTCATGCCCTACTCATCTGTCCTGCCAGTGGAGCAAAGAGATGGGGGCCCATGAGACAGAGTGGTGACTCAAAGTCCTGCCCCGAGGACCTCCAGGGGACACCAGGAAACCTCAGCATAGATGTGCCACCTTGTCCCTTGGACTGAGAGGTCTCTAGCTGCCAGCCTGCATCAGGGAACTACAGACAGAGACTTCTAGTAAGAGAGGGTGATGAGAAGGTAGAAGGCTGTCCAAAGACCTTTCAGTCTGGTCTACGCCTACCTGTGCACCTTGCCTATCCCCCAGTCCCCTCCTCCTCCTCCTCACTCTTTTCTTACTGCCCTTGGAACACATCAAGACTGGTCTGCCTCAGGGGCCCCGCAGGTGCTCTTCCCTCTGCTTGGAAGGGACCTTCTGGCAGGGGGCGGCAAGCTGGGCTCTTCATCATTACAGTCTGCTGCACTATGACCTCTTCACAGAGGCTGGCTTCTGCCAAGCACCCTGATTAAAGTACTTCCCCAGTCTTGGTCATCTTGTCGAACCCCCGCCCCCCGCCCTTTTATGAATCCGGAGTTTCTGCTCCATGAACTTTCAGCCAAGGGAACAGGCTTATGGAGGCAGGATTTGGATCTAGAGACCTATAAGCACCTTGGCAGAGGGGCGCTAAGGCGCCAGCAGGAGCCACCAACGCATTCCTGGAGTTCCACACCTCCTCGGGCCATACGTAACTACCAGCCGCAGGCCGGCACGCTGCCCTTGAACTGTGGCTAGTAACTTGTTAAAATGATCATGTTTTGGACAAACTGAGTAAAATAAATACAGCGTTAAAATGAATTTCACCTGTCTTTTTACCTTTCCGGCGTGGTTACCGGAAAGTTTCAAGTTACGTGCGTGGCCCCAACGTGTTCCTTTGGGGCGGCGCCACTCCACACCCTCTTTAGGCTGTTTTCCCTTCTACCAGCGGACTGGAAGCCCCGCGTGCGCACCTGCGGCGCCGTTCCAGGAGGCGCCTCCAGCGCGGGCGCGGGCCGGGGCGCGGTCGGGACCCGCCCCGCGAGAGGGTGGTCCGGCGTGAACGAGCCCACGCGGCGTGGAGGACGGTCAGCAGGTTGGGAGGCGCTGATCCCGGGCGCCTCCGCCCCCCGGAGCCCCGACGCAGCCGCCTCTGCCGCTGGGGCTCGAGGACGCAGCCCCGATGAAACACCCGAGAGCGCGCGGAGGTGCGGGGCGGAGGGGGGGAGGCCGGGGAGGTGGGGAGCGGAGGGGGAGGAGGCGGGGCCACCCGCCCCGGCCCCGCCCCGCCCCGCCCCGCCGCGGGGCCCCGCCCGATACGCGCGGCCTCGGTTTCCAGGCGACGCCGAACGCAGGCGCCCGGCTGCCTGCAGCGGGCGGAATGGGCCCGACCTCGGGGGGCGCGGGGCCGCTGGACCGGGGTGGCATGGAGGACGACGAAGAGGAGATCACCGCCGCCACGCTGCGGGGCAAGCCCCGGCTGCCGCCCCTCTCGGCGCTGTCCGCCTTCAGCTACGTCCCCCCGCGGCGCCTGGACCCCAAGGAGCACAGCTACTTCTACCGCCAGAGCCGGGTGAGCCGCACCGGGCAGGGGCTGCGCGGGCGGGCGCGGCAGGGCGGGCGGGAGGGGCAGCCGAGCGGGGCCGCGGCTGGAGGACTGCGGGATAGGGGCGGGGCTTCACCGCCGGGGAGGGGCCGGG
>PISX010036074.1:0-12322 GCA_004024625.1 Mellivora capensis | reverse complement strand
AATTTTGAGTCCCTTGAAGACTTAAACCATGACTCTTCTTTAATAGCTCTCTGAAATGCCTAGTAAAATACCACATACTCTCTGGGGACTAAATATTTATTGCTAAATTTTTGGACTCAATAATAGTTCAGCAATTTCCCTAGGACCATAAGAATTAGGCATTTCCCTGGTGTTTAGAGTGGTTCAATTAAAATTGATTAACATTTATTAAGCTTCTCTTATTGAATCAAGAAAATATGAGGTGTGTTTTTTTAAAGCTTTTATTTAAATTCCAGTTAACATACAGTGTAATATTAGTTTCAGGTGTACAATTTAGTGATTCAGCACTTCCACACATCACCCGGCGCTCATCACAAGTGCACTCCTTCATCCCCATCACCTGTTGCACCCCCACCCCCATTTCCCCGCCAGTAACCATCAGTTTGTTTGCTACAGTTAAGGGTCTGTTTCTTGGTTTGCCTCTCTCTCTCTCTCTCTCTTTTTTAAACTTTGCTTGTTTGTTTTGTTCTTAAATTGCACATATGAATGAAATCATACTGCATTTGTCTTTTACCGACTGACGTATTTTGATTAGCATAATACTCTCTAGCTCCGGCCATATCATTGTGAATGGCAAGATTTCATTCTTTTTTATGGCTGAATAATATTCTGGTGTGTGTGTGTTTGCCACATTTTATCCATTCATCAATAAATGGACGCTTGGACTGTTTCCAAAAATTTGGCTATTGTAGATAATGCTGCTATTAAATATCAGGGTGCCTATATCCCTTCAAATCAATAAATTTGTATCCTTTGGGTAAATTCCCAGTATCTAGTGCAATTGCTGGATCATAGGATAGTTCTATTTTTAACTTTTTGAGGAATCTCCATACTTTTTTCCAGGTGGCTATACCAGTTTTGCATTCCTACCAAAAGTGCAAAAGGTTTCCCCTTTCTCCACACCCTCACCAACACCCCTTATTTCTTGTGTTGTTGATTTTAGCCATTCTGACAGGTGTGAGGTGATGAGATGTGCTTTTGGTGAGTTTATAACCAGGCTGATTTTAACATATCCATGGATAGAGGTTCTTCCTATTTAACAACAAAACTCAGTAAACTCTATTAAAACTAAGAAATTCAGGGAAAAAATGTAGTCAGACCAGTTTCGCATCACACAAGTTAAACATTTGATTTTATTTTCCCGGGAATTGTAATATTGTGTAATAGTCAGGAAAGATTACCACCTGTTTCTTGTTGCTAATAACAAAAGTATTTACCATTTATTAAGCACAGGTAATAATACTTAATGTACCAAGCTCTTTATAGAACCTTATTTAATCCTGCAACAGCATTGCGGGAAATAGTTAGCTAATTAAGCATTCCTTTTAAATAGATGAGAAACTAAGACTCAGAAATTAAGAAATTAATGATTATACCAAGGTCATACAAGCAAAGTGGTGGAAAGGAGATTTGAATATAAACCTGATTTCAAAGCACAGATTTTTATCTTTGTAGCCCACAGTCTCTAGGATTATCCTTGAAGGAATGTCCTGGGCTTAATAATAATACTGCTAATTATTGTTAAACCAAAATGCAAATTCTGCATGTTTTTAAGGGGACATGGAACAAAGACGATTAAACACAATACTGTGTTTCTTCATGATAAAGCTAGAAGCTACTGGAACTAGATACACACACACACAGCCCTATAATTAAAACTTTTTAGCGTTAAATAACACTTCTGTCCTTTGAAGTATTTTCTTATAAAAGCATATATTCTTCTTCTTCTTCTTTTTTTTTTTTTTTTTGGCTTTTAAAACTTTATTCACTTCAAAACCTTTATCAGAGACACGGTTCTGTCCTGGGGTCAAGGGGATGGCCTTAATCTCCAGAACAGCTCCGATGTGACTGCCTCCCCAGGCAGGACAAACCAGGCCTCAACCTTTCCAGCAAGGGGATACAGGCCAGAGACCAAGGCCAGACTGGGGAGGGTAAAAGCATATATTAACTCTCTTCAATATACAGTTTATATCCAGGTTACTAAATAAAGTACATTATATCACTGGAGCTTCTTCTGGTTCTTATCTAAGGTTCCAATAGGCTTGGATATTCTCAGTGTGACCTAAAAATTTCCCTACAGGCAAATGTGAGGCATCTGGTCTAATTATATGGGAAGTTCCTCTAGTGTGACATTTCTCAAATATTTGCATTTCATGACTTCTGTCCTCTCTTTCTCTTCTACTTTAAATGTTCTACATAGTGACAAGCTTTCAGTTTCTTAACCACATGAAAAACAAACAAAACCCAGTTGCTTTAGGGAGGAACAGTACAAGGAGTTGCCCAGAGCTCATAATAACAGTTTCCCTTGCAATTACAGCACATCTTAAAGAAGGAGAGAAAGGGAAGGGCAAAAAAGAGGTGGGAGACTAGCAGCCCCATCCCTAAAATGTTACTGTGTTGATATATTTGTCTCCAATCTTTTAATTTTAAAATCCACTAATTATACTGTAGTTAAATGTTGTAACTACATCTGTACCCTTACTGATGCAATCCACCACTTTGCTTTACAAAAGTAACAACTGTGCTTAGACTGATTATTCCTCTTTCCATCCATGTTTCCCCATTCACCACACCTGTATGTTGTCACCAATATACAGTGGTGATTTGGATGGTTTTAGTGTTTATCGTAACAGAAGGCATACTGTGTAACTCGCTTTTCCCCGACTCAATATTGTTTTAAAGATTTATCTACACATATTCATGTGGTTATATTAATTTTATCTACTCAATAGCTTGCCATTATATGCATATACCTTAGATTTTTAATACGTCTTCTGTTTATAGGCAGTAAGGTTAATTCAACATTTTAATGTTAAAAAGAAAGCTTCCTTGTACACATTCCCTTATGCATATACATTAGATTCCCTCCAGCTTATAGAGAAGAATCAATCTAGAGATGGAAATTATGGTTTGTAAAATGTGTGTTTTTATTTAAACCATTTCCCCCCAGCTTTACTGAGATACAATTAACATAGAACATCATGTAAGTTTCAGGTGAACAACAGTTGATTGGATGCACTTGTATATCACAAAACAATTTCCACCGTGCTGGAGGAGATCATCTGGAGGACGTGACCTCTGCTTGACCCTGGAGTTGGACCCCGGCAATAGGTGGATCCTCAGCCCGCCCCTGTCCTTGGAGCGCATGTTCCACCCATCACAGCCGCAGTTGTTTTCAAAGAGGAAGCCTGGAGAGCAATGTGTTGTTGGGACTATCTGGACGTATACATGACTGGACGCTGTGAAGGCGTCTGTAAAACTTTTAAGATGCTGCCGAGAAGGTGGAGAGATCTACTCGTCTTGCTGCCGCCCAAGAGAAATCTTATATGTAAGTTCCCTTGCTTGTTAGACCTGCCACCCTCCAGTCTGGAGCAGTCAGCCTCTTTCTCCACTCTCTGCTCTCCTTGCCCTCTGTGTTTGGGGCCAGTTTCAGATCTCACCCAGGAAGCTCCCAAGGTTTCAGTCCAATACACTGAGCTGTTAGCTAACACTTCATCACATCTCATAATGACCATTTCTTTTTGTGACAAGAGCATTTAAGATCTATTTCCTTAACAACTCTTGAATGAGTGGAAAAAAGAGGACGTAGAATTCATACAGAGTGGAATATTATTCAGCCATGAGAAAAAAAGGAAATCCAGTCACTTGTAACAACATGGATGGATCTTGAGGGAGTTACGCTAAGCGAAATGTCAGAGAAAGACAAACACTGTGTGATATCACTTATCTGTGGAATCTAGAAAAGTCGAACTCACAGAAACAGAGTTGAACGATGATTACCAGTGGCCAAGGAAGGGGGAAATGGAGAGATGTTGGTCAAAAGGTACAGACTTCTGGGGCGCCTGGGTGGCTCAGTGGGTTAAGCCTCTGCCTTCGGCTCAGGTCATGATCTCAGGGTCCTGGGATCAAGTCTCGCATCGGGCTCTCTGCTCAGCAGGGAGCCTGCTTCCTCCTCTCTCTCTCTGCCTGCCTCTCTGCTTACTTGCGATCTCTCTCAAATAAATAAATAAAATCTTTAAAAAAAAAAAGGTACAGACTTCTAGTTAGAAGATGAGTAAGTTCTGGGGATCTGATGCACAGCACTGTGATATAGTTAATAACAATTATATACTTGAAAGTTGTTAAGCGAGTAGATCTTAAATGTCCACTATTTGCCTGCTGGGGGTGCGCATCTCTGGACCAACTCCACTGGATCGCCATCCATACTTCTGGACGGATTTCCTCCTGGAGAGGTGTGCTATAACCGGTGAGAGTTTGTTCTCTCCCTAGCTTTAGGTGGGAAAAGCTTGTCTTCTGGGCTGAGTGCTTCTAGAAGTTCCTTATTACCACGTGTCATATTAAATATTTATTCATTTATTTATTTATTTTTGTCTCATTACTTAGAAGCCCTTTCCTTATAGCTATTTCTTGGCTCTCACTGTCTAAGATCCCAGGATACCTGAGGTTTTAAGCTGCACGCTTGGGACAAAATGCCTTGTGAGGATTTAAAAATATATATTTTTTCAACTGCTTCATGTCTTTGAGGGGAATTATAGCTTGAAATGTCCAGAACACTATCCTATTTAATAATTTGCAGACAATTATCTTACTTGGCTCTCCCAGCCTCCTGTGTCCCCAAGGCATGCCAGTTTAATGCCAGGGAGAGGGCACAGAAAAGGGGAAACTGGCAGAGAGGGGAGTGTTTGTTTGGGGGTAATTAATGTCGCAATCAACTCAGGTTTCTGATGTGGCTTCTAGTCTGAAAGTGTAATTTGGAAAATGTCTGGCATGAGAGTACTTGACTCCTAAAATTATACCTAATGTAGACTAAACACCAATAAACCTATCAGAGGGGATTTAGCTTCCTAATGTAGGCACAACCTTGAATAAACAAACTTGATTGTGATTCTTTCAGTACTGTACTCAACTCACTTTTAGAGTCCCCTAGTTATTTATTGAAACCCATCTGAAGAGCCATAAATGAAATCTTAGGTCTTCCTCAGGGGCCTCCTAAGCTAAATTCTGCTGGTTAATGTCCTGCTATTATTGGACAATGGATTGGTCTACAGCTCAAAAAAAATTCTCTGAAGTTTAGATGAATCATGAAAACCTTGAAAAGTGATTATCGTTTGTGTTAGCTCTAAGCCAAACCAAAGTTAGAATCATTTGTTTCTTAAGTACCTAATATTTTCCATGGTCCAGCTCTTAGGTTATATACTTCAGAGTATTAATATATGGATAAACTCTTGGTTTATTAATGATTAGATTAATGATTAAATCAAAGGTTGCTTGCCTTCACAAAGGACAGACCCCCATTACTGGCTCTCTCTATACTTTCAATGCCTGCCATAAACTACGCCACAGTGGAAGTTTTCATCAGCAGACGACTATCAAGTAATTCAGACCTCAAATTTTGCTCATTTTGTCTTGGCATCTTATACTCTGCAAGCCACCGCAGAGCACTCTGGGACCTTGCTACTGAAAGTGTGGTCTGGTTGACCAGCATCTCTGGCATCCCCTAAGACCTTGTGCAGGCTATGGCCTGACTGCTGGATCAGAATCTGTATTTTAAACAAGATCCCTAGGTGATCTGAATGCACTTTCGAGTCTGAAACCTGTTGTGTCCATCGGCGAGTTGTGAGGGCTGTGAGAGCACGGAGGTCTCTCTCCCTCCCCAGGTAGAAAACAAGGCCCAGGGGCTTATGACATTTACATAGTCACTAAGAAGCATGTAGCTGGTGCTGGTCCTGTCCTGTGTGTTGCTGACATTGTTTTTAGTTGTCTGTTCAGCAGATCATTCCCATCCCCCCGTAAGAGCCCCAGCCTTGCCTTCTTTGGGGGAGGTACCATCTGCACTGCTAGTCAAATGAAATTTCATCTCCCCTTGCACCCTGCCCCCAGCCCCAGGGATGTGACTAAGGTGGGTCAATCAGCTTCTGTCACTAGAGTGTGCAGTCTCCATTCGAGGCACACAGGGATGTGCGGGGCTTGGTGTAGAAGCATCTTGTGGCCCCACTGCCGAGAAAGAGCCAGGGGCGCCCTCCTGGTGCTCCAGGCCCAGGAGATGAGCTGGTTCTCCTCATGGTAGAATTGTTTAGCACTTCCTTCCATTCCCTTCCTTAGACTTAAGCAATGTCCATTCTTTTTTTTTTTTTTTGTAAAAAAGTATATATTTTCAGAATTTCCAGGCACAAACCACTGTATGTTCTTTTTAACTTATGCAGATTGTATATTCCATGGACACTAGTCAGTATCTTGTTTGTTCACTTAGTATAGGGTTCTATTCTTTGTTGAAGGCCTTTGGGTCCAGCTGAATTTAAGAGTTCAGAATTTTTTGGATTTTATTTCATTTTAAATGCTTTTTTTTTTTTTTAAGATTTTATTTCTTTATTTGAGACTGAGAGCATGAACTGGGGGAGCAGCAGGCAGAGGGAGAAGGAGAAGCAGACTCTCCGCTGAGCAGGGAGCCTGACTCAGGCCTATCCCAGGACCCTGGGATCATGAGCTGAGACAAAGGCAGACGTTTAACCCACTGAGTCACCCCGGCGCCTCTCTTTTGGATTTTAGAGTCGTGATATAGTATGTACACCAAAAATCACATGACGTAGCCGGTGTGGTCTGAGGCAGTACCTCATAATTAAACACAGTAAATTGTTTTTGCGCTGGAAGGTATGACTATTCTATTCACACCCTATGAGGTCAGTTAAGTCTTACATGTTTTCATGTCAGGACAGATAAATATTTGCTATCAAGTGAGTTTAGGATTGGTCAGGTTTTGCCATTGAAGTTTTAAAAAGGGCTTTTAGTTTCTAGAGCGTTTTGGATTTTGGAATTGTGGGTAAGAAATTGTAGAGCCTAAAATATTGTGGAGCTATGATTTCCAAGTCAGTACTTATGTATAGAACTTTGTCACTTCTGTAGAAGTATTCTGTTGTATGGATGACACGGAATTTATTTAACCAGCCTTTCATATCTTTTTAAAAGATTTTATTTATTTATTTGAGAGAGAGAGAGTGTGTGCACATGCACACATGAGTGGAAATAGGGGCAGAGGAGGAGGGAGAGGGAGCCCGGGCCCCATGTGGGGCTTGGATCTCATGACCCTGAGATCATGACTGGAGCCAAAACCAAGAGTCTAAGGCTTAACCGACTGAGCCACTCAAATGCCCCACCAGTCTTCTGTTGAAGGACATTTGGGATTTTCTGATTTCTGCTCTTACATGTAATGTTGCAGTGATCATCCCTTGTGTTTATTTTAATGTAATCATATAGATATGAAACACCAATTTAAATCACTGAACAGAGCCAATGTGAGGGAAAATGTTGCCCATTTTCTAGCTGTAACTGACTTCTATTACTGAAATACATTTATGTTGAAATTCTAAATCGAATGGTGGAAAATATCCTGGTACAATGGAAGGAGGGAAATAGCTCTGGGAGTTGGGACTCACATTCTAGTTCAGGCCTCACCATTTAACATGGACAAGTTCAGAGTTTTTGGTGCACCAGTCTCTCAGTCTTATGAAATAGAACTAGAACATATGGCTTCTACCAATGCTGAGTTCCTATGTGTGTAGGCCCTGCTCTGAGTACCTGAGAAATAGCAGAAATCCAAAACAGACAATCCTTGCTGGGACAGAGTTTCCATTGTAATGAGAAGGACCAACAATAAACATGATAATAAAGTACAATATTTAGTGTGTTAGATAGTGGTACATAGTAAAGAGAAAGTTAATCAAGCAGGAAAAGTGGGGTACCTGGGTGGCTCAGTTTTTAAGTGTCTGCCTTCGGCTCAGGTCATGATTCCAGGGTCCTGGGATCAAGCCCACATCGGGCTCCCTGTTCAGCGGGGAGGCTGCTTCTCCCTCTGCCTGCCTCTCCCCATGCTTGCATTCCCTCTCTTACTGTTTCTCTTTCTGTCAAATAAATAAATAAATAAATAAAATCTTTAAAAAAGTAAAGCAGGAAAAGCTAATAGTGTCTTATTCTATTATATATGTATATTATTCCTTCGGAGATTCTGTTCTCATGCTTCAAAATGGGAAGTTAAGTCATCAGTGTGAGTGAAGCAGGCCTTGTAGGGAAGGTATGGGGTGGGGGGACTGATATTTATCATTATGGTCCTTGTTTTACTGCTTGAGACTTAAAATGAGGTCCACATATTAATGTGATAAAACATAACTATTTTTAGAATAAAGAGGGGTAAATGTCTAATTTAGTCCTATAAGAAAATGTTTGAGATAAGGGGCACCTAGGTGGCTCAGTCGTTTAGCATCTGCCATGGGCTTGGGCCCTGATCCCAGGGTCCTGCTCAGTGGAAAGCCTGCTTCTACCTCTCCTACTCCCCCTGCTTGTGTTCCCTCTCTGACTGTATCACTCTCTGTCAAATAAATACATAAAATCTTTTAAAAAAATGTTTGAGATGAGTGAAGGGACCTAGCAACCACAGAGAGGAGGAAAGACCAGATCCGCGGTTGTGTTTCTAGAAGATGCCAAACATTAGAACAAGCTATTGGGGGTATGAATCATTTTCCGAGGCTCTTAAAATATGAGGAATATGAAAAGTGTGAAGCAACACTATTGCATTTAAATAGGACTCCTATGAGGAAGGATTCATTTTTCTTAAAATTCTGAATAGATTTTGGTGGTCAAGCAATGTTAATCACTGATATTTCTGCCTCTCAAATTGTCTCAGATAAATGGTTACTGACCTCTTTGAATGGAGGTTTTGAGGGGAAAGTACCGTGAAGAGGAGCTCTTAGTGTCCTTCGTAACTTGAAGGCTAGGACTGGAGCGTCTCTCTTCCTCTTTTTCTCTCCCCTTCATCCTGTAGCAAGATGTGGGCTTCCATACCTCCCATTCTCAGTGAGGATCTTCTTTATTTTCCTGGGAATCTGTTCTGTTCTTTCTTCTTCAATCATACTTATTTTTCTAAAATTCAGATCAAATTCAATTTTCTTGCTGAAACTTCCTTTGCCCAATCCAATTGTCAATTATCTTCTCTTTTTCTTCAGTTCTTTCTATACCTGGAGAGATAAAAGGCCCTGGTTTATTGCTGGGGATAGTGAAAAGGTTGGGATGTGCAGAATTGGGGAGAATTTATATGTGGAAAGCCCCTTACTGAGAAATTAAAAATTAAAAATTTGTACTTTAGTCATGACTCTGCCACTAACTGTATGGTATTGATCAAGTTATAGAACTTGTCTGGTCCTTAGTAGCTTGGTCTTTGAAATTAGTGAGTCGAACTGGATGATCCACCCAGACACAGTGGATAAAATGAAAACATTCAGCTGTGTTTGGAAGGTAGGGAGAATGTTGTTTGGGAAGCAGATATATTACACTGGTGAGTGGTGTGTGATTATGGATTGGCTCTGACTTGATGTTCCTTAGACACTATCCATTGTTGGAATCATTCACTTTCCTTTTTTTTTTTTTTTTAAGATTTTTATTTATTTATTTATTTGAGAGAGAGAGACAGAGATAGTGGACAGAGATAGCACAAGAAGGAGAGGAGGGAGAAACAGGCTCCCTGCTGAGCAGGGCTCTGGGTGCATGGCTCAATCCCAAGACTCTGAGATCATTACTGGAGCTGAAGGTGCCACTCAGGCACCCCATTCACCTTCCTTTAGAGCAACCATCAACTCACCTGGCCCGCTACTCAGCCCCATATAAGAGGGCACTGTGCTAGTTTTTGCTAGCCATGATCTTTGTCTTGGCCCATTCTTGTTGCATATGTATTATGATCTGCTTCCCCTCAACTTTAAACCTACTTGTTCTTGGGGCGCCTGGGTGGCTCAGCGGGTTAAATCCTCTGCCTTCAGCTCGGGTCATGATCCCAGGATTGTGGGATGGAGCCACACGTCGGGCTCTCTGCTTGGCAGGGAGCCTGCTTCCTCCTCTCTCTCTGCCTGCCTCTCTGCCTACTTGTGATCTCTGTCAAATAAATAAATAAAATCTTAAAACAAAAAAACCTACTTGTTCTTTCTCATTTTTCTATCTCTAACTCTCTCTTTAGACTTCTCTCTCAGTATTAGATTCCTGCCTATGAGTCACTCTACACCTTGATGAGAATTCATATATTATCAGATAATTCAGATACCTGCCCTGGATCTGATTCTATCTTGAGTATGCCTTTCTCCTTGCTCTGGTGAAGAATACCATCAGACCTAAACTTTTTCTGAAACTCCGATCCAAGGAAATTACTCTTATTTTCTAGATCCAGGTAATAACTTTGCTGCCGGTGTTATCTTATGGTAGCTGCTCCCTGTAAGGATCAGAGCGTTTTTCCTGCTGATTCGCCCAACAACCTTGTAGAAGTCTGAGCTCTTATTAGATACTTACTACTGTCTATTTCATACATTCCTACATCTCAGATCCTCATCTAGCTTAGTTTTTGTTGGTAGATCTTATGAAAACAAAAGGGTAAGGAGTAGACATTGATGAAGGAAAAAACTTTAAAGTGAAGAGATGACTTGTTTCTTCCTCTTTTTTTTCTTTCTGTTTTTCATTTTCTCCTCTTACTACTTTTAACATATTAATAGGAATTGTGTGACTACCCATATATTTGTTTGAATTTAATGGAAAATATTCTAGGTAATCACTCTGCTTTTTCTTTGATGGAATCGTATTATATCATTTTATTAATATTTATTGATTTTATATAACCGATTCACTAATTTCATATTAAGTAATTTCATAATAGACAGCAAGCCCTATTGTTTGGCTGACTAAAGCAAAGATCAGTTTTTGTTGTTAGGACAGAAACTCGTATGAACTAGTTTAGGTCAGAAACAAAAAAATAAATCGGGGAATGAATGAATAAATAAACATAGAGAAAGTTATCGAACGTTACTGAGGGTAATAATTATACAGAGATGTCATCAGAGACTACACCCAGGAACCAAAAACTTCAAAGTTATTTGCTCTACCTTTCCTAGGATATTTGATCCCTTGGCTCTCCTTCTTTTGGCACATTTATATTATTTTCCCTTGATCTTATTATAGATTATTTTAGTATGTTGTGGCCTGCACCTGTTCACCCCAGCTTCTGTTTTGCCTTATTTCCTAGCTCTAGTGCTCATCAGAAACCCAGTGACGACCAGTTTCTAAGCTAGAATTCTAAATTCCAAGAAGAGATTCTGATTGGCGTAGCTTCAGTCACATGTGAAGTCCTGTCCAATCAGCAGTGGCAAAGGAAGGACTGTACCGCGTACCACAAACATGGCTACAAATATGAGCACGAGCAGAGGCACAGGGGTGCAGTCATCCCAAAAGGGTCCAAAAATGTTGGCATCGAGCAGTTCCTCATCACGTACTTGTACTTAATGTCAGGCTCTCAAGTAAAGTTTATACAAAACATACCTTTCCAACCTCCTTGATTTCTTTCTTGAATTATTGTAATTGCTAAAGCTAAAGATAGAATGTGGCTGATGTCTAAATATAGAAATAAACAGAATAACTGAAGGGCTCTTTGGAGATTTAGCCTGAAGGGCAATCACTTTCTAACTTAATAAGTATTTTAGATCTTGATTTAGCTGTCTCTCTTTGGGTGCAAATTTGTTTGACCCTGTCTTACCATTAGAAAAGTCTCAGCATGCAAATTTTATGCGTTCTGGTAAAGTTCAAACACATTAGCTTTTGTTGACAGGTACTAATTTATAGGAGGAAGGCAAAGGAAAATGCATTCAAACAACTGCTGTAAGTTCAGAAGTAATGCTAATTAATGGATTTTCTAATTGGTTTTCTTTTAACTTTTCCCCAAAGTCTGCTGATTAGTTATGATTGCTTTATTATAAGACTCTGAGGGTATCTGAAAACATAATCACCTGGGGAAGTCTGGATTTGGGGATTGATTTTATAAGATGTTAAAGCTGCCCTACCCAATAGAAATGTAATGTGAGCTACACATGAAACTTGACATTTTCTAGTAGCCACATTAAAAAAAGTAAAAAAGAAATCAACAAGATTAATTTTAATTTTATTTATACTGATATCACTAAAATATTTTTATTTCAACATGCAATCAACATAAAAATTAATAAGGTATTTTATACTTTTTTTGATCTAAGTCTTTGAAATCCAGTGTTTTATACTTAGTGTAAATTCCAAGTAGATTAATTTTTCAATAGTTAATGACAATAAAAACAATAAAATTATTAACAATAATTTTTAAATAACAGATTGTTTAATAACAATAAAAATAAAACAATAAAACTGTGTTTAATGGAGAAATGTTTTATGCTGCTTCAGTTTTTAAATGTAAACTTAAATGAATTAAAAATAGCTGAAAAAAATTCCATTTCTC
>PISX010036073.1:0-12334 GCA_004024625.1 Mellivora capensis | reverse complement strand
TTTTTTTTTTTTTTTTCATTAATTTACTACTCGTTCATGATAGCAGCTTCCAATGTTTCTATATTTATACCTGTCAATATTTTTATTAAGATTTCCTACACTTCATATTTCTTTCAACATTGCAGCCTCTACTGAGTGAGTTATATGCAGTAGTGTACTGGTAAATGCTTAAAAATAAACTCTGAAAATAATGTATGAGTTTATTGTATTTTTGTACTGATATAAAAGTTATATAGGACACAATTTACAAATAATAATAAAAATACTATACCCTATTGTAATCCCATATAGCCAATTGATTTTCACAGAATGTTTTTTATTGATTTTTGCTGACCTCTTGTAACTGAAGCAAACTTAGGTTTGCAATTTAACCATCCTTTGACAAAAGTAGACTATAAATGATGCAGAGAAATTTGCTCATATCACTGATAAGTGAGTGTATTTTTAACATAACATTAATTAATAATTTTGCTTACTTAGTAAGATGAAAGTGAAGTAATAAAAACATGTTTGGGAAATTCCCTCATTAGTCAAAGATATGAATAATGTCTTTGCTGAATAAGATGATGTTTGATTTCTAGAAGATTATTTTCTCATTTGTGTCTGTGTATGTGCTCATGTGTGTATGCTAGTCAACAATGTAATGACCACAAACTAGGTAGTGTTTTAAGTTTAAATGCATTATTAACATTTTGTCATCATTTTCTTAAGTCTAGGCAATCAACAAACAGTGACTCAAGTCCTTATTTCTAGTATTCATCAAATTCCATGGTATAAAATTTGTCATCATGGTCAATGACAATCTATTAACATGATGTCACTTAACATAAAGTTGGAGAGAAATAGTCAATAACATTGCATAATACTATTGTTTAGTATTTCAATACACATAAATAACTTCAACAACATAGATTATAGTTAATGTAGTAAACTTACAAAAAACTAGTGAATGCGTTTTGGGTAATTATCATTTTTGCCTATAATCATATATTGTGTGTTTATATAATTTAATTTTAAATAATGGTTGCATTTTAAAATGGACTCATAAAATCTCTGAAAGTTTAATACTGTACTTTAACAAGCCAGTATAAGCTGGCCCTAATACATCACTGGTTATTTACACTATTTTTAAAAAATATTCATATAAGTGGTGTCTGGGTGGCTTCATTAATTGAGCATCCAACTCTTGGCTTCAGCTCAGGTCATGATCTTGGGATTCTGGAATTGATCCCCAGCCCAGGCTCCACATTCAGTGAGTAGTCTGCTTGGGAGTCTCTCCCTCTTCTCCTTACCCAGATCACACATATTCTCTCTCTCTTTCTCTCTCAAATATATATATAATCATATAAAATATATAAATTTATAAATAAATTATATATATTTATTTGTATTTATTTAAGAAATATATATATATTCTTTTGGTGTGTGTGTGTGTGTATATATATACTCTGAAAGACTGCTTTGATTTTTACTCATAACAGTTTCTACCAAAAGAAATAGTAAATTATAGCCAATAATTTTGAGAAAAGTAAGAATTTCCAGTTTTATTTTTTATTGTTACATTATTTATTTCAATGAAATGAATTAAAACAAATGTTTGCTACAATTATTCTCAAGAAAAGAGGCATGAAAACATGAAGAAAGTAGAGGTTATTGACACTAACTCCACTTACCATCCAATTGTCACATTTCCTCATTCATAACATGAAGAGAAATGATATTTATCTCATTAAGTTGTTGACAGAATTAAATGAATTAATGTAGTCAAGTACTTCTAGTGAGATTACAGGAGTCAAGAAAGAAAAAAATGCCTGGAGTGACCCAGAGACAGCTTGAAAGAAGCAAAGAACCCCTGTGTTATTTTGAGGAATGATCTGTTTTTATGCTACAATACCTGGTCCCTCCATATAGAATCCACATTTATACATAAGAACCTAGAAGAGGGGTGCCTGGGTGGCTCAGTCATTAGGCATCTGCCTTCAGCTCAGGTCATGATCCCACCTGGGATCAAGCCCCACATTGGACTCCCTCCTGGGCAGGAAGACGGCTTTTCACGCTCCCACTCCCCCTGCTTGTGTTCCCTCTCTTGATGTCTCTCTTTCTGTCAAATAAATAAATAAATAAAATCTTAAAAAGAAAAAAAAAAAAGAAGAAGAGATCCATATGATAAAGTTGGCAGATAGATCATTCCACCTGAACTGTGGAGTGTGAGCAAGGTTTAGAACAGATTTTGATGTAAGTATGGTACCTCACACAAGGAAGTACCAAATTTTATATTATTTCAGTTTAAAACACTTGGGAGAAGCACTTTCTTCAATGCAGAGAAACAGACTCAACAAATATTTTGGAATTTAATATTCCTTCCTTAAAGCAAAATAATCCTGCCATGGTAAAATAAGCATTCTGTTTCTATATTGCAATTGCAATATATATATATATATATATATATATATATATATATATATATATATGGTCTTGAAATATATTGCCTATGCAAATCACAATATACAACATTAGTAAATAAGCTTTAATTCCAAATTTATCTGAAATAAACTTCAACTTGTCAATGCTAAAATGTTCTGTAAGCATCAGATTAAAAATAACTGTAAAATTTACATCCTATCGTTTTCCATGTAGTAGACTAAAACTTATGTTGATTACTTTGTATTGAGAGAGACAGAAGCAGTTTTAGCAAAACTGCACTTTGGAGCTTACAACATCATATCTGTTAAGATTAGAACTATCATTAAAACTTGTTTTTAACAACCCTAATACATTTCCTTCTATCTAATACTTAAAAAGGTTTTAAAAAATTTTTTTTGTTGGGGTGCCTGGGTGGCTCAGAGGGTTAAGTCTTTGCCTTCAGCTCAGGTCTTGGACCCAGGATCCTGGGATCCAGCCCTGCATTGGGCTCTCTGCTCAGTAGGGAGCCTGCTTCTCCTTCTCTGCCTGCTACTCTGCCTATTTGTGATCTCTCTCTCTCTCTCTGTCAAATAAATAAATAAAGTCTTAAAAAATTTTTGTTGATTTCTACATAGAGCAGATTGATTTTTGGCAAGTAGTGTTATGCTAAACATGGCATTAAGTCCCTTTCCAAAATTTTATATCGGTCACCAAAAATCAATCACCTAAAAATGTAGATCAATAAAAATTAATTCCCAATCCTAGGAAAGTACATGAAGTACATGTTTTACTTTCAGTCACTGCAGTATTATCAGATAAATAGAATAGCAAGTTTAAGGTATAAATTGTGTTCCAAACAGAAAGATTGTTGGAAGCACACTTCAAGGTGAGTTTGTGACACCCATGATGTTAATTTGTAATCAATTGGCCCCAGCTCTAACTTGTAGGGTCATAAAATGCATCCTGTCCACCAACTCCAGTGGGATTGAGAGCAATGGCTTGTATCTCAGCTCTGAATTTGTTGGCTTTGGGACAGTACTTATCTTGTAAGTGCTTCAATTTTCTTATCTGCAGAAAAAAGATAATTATAGGATTTAATTTAAGGGGTCAATATAGAGCATAAATAAATTTGAATATGTAAAGCACTTGGAAAGGCTTAACATTAGCAAAAGCAGTCAATAAATATGGCTTTGTACATTATTTGCTGATATACAAGATAATACAATTAGTTAGTTTATCACTTTATTCAAGATCTAAAACAGAGCAAAAGTAAACTCTTTCAACTTAAAGATGGAATTCCACTCACCATTAACATCAAGATTTAGTTTGGGTTCTTTTTAAAATCAGATTGTATAAAATAAACAAGGAGATTCTCTAGATTTTCTATAAGATCATCAATATCTTTGTGACAATCCTTGTTCCATCAAATTTCAAAGAGTTCATGCAAGAGAAGAAATGTTTACACACTATAATATACAGACTATAGTATATATGCTATAAAATTCTTATGGGCTTTATACCTTATTCTTTATTAAAAATAGTTAAAATTATAATTTTAAACTGTCTGCTGAAATTATAAACAATAAGATCCAGTATATAGCTATAAATATCGAATGAAGGTCATGTGATATAGTAAGTGCAGAAATTCCAATTATATTTAATAGAAATTAAAATAAAAATCATTTGTCATGTTAAAAGAATATGAAAATGATGATTGTTCCCCCTAAACAACATGACTTGTTTTTGTAAGAAAGCCAAGGAAAATACCAGTGCTCTTGACCTTCTACTGAAAGAAGAAAACTCTAAAAGCCACATATATAATTACATGTATAGTAAGAGACTATTTCTTTGGCTTAATAACAAACAGAAGAAAATAATTATGATCTTTGGTAGGGAATAAGAAAGAAGATGTGGCTCATATATTCAATGGAATATTAGCCATTAGAAAGGATGGATGCCTACCATTTGCATCAACATGGATGGAACTAGAGGGTATTATGCTAAGAAAAATAAGTCAAGCAGAGAAAGACTAGTGACATATAGTTTCACCCATTTGTGGAGTTTAAGGAAGAACTCAGAGGACCATAGGGGAAGGGAGGGAAAACAGAATGGGAAAAAAATTAGAGAAGTAGACAAACCATGAGAGACTCTAGACTCTGGGAAACAAACTGAGGGTTACAGAAAGGGACAATGGGGTAACCAGGTGATGGTTATTAAGGAGGGTACAGGTTGTAATGAGCACTGGGTGTTATACACAACTAATGAATCACTGAACACGACTACAAAACTAATTATGTACTATATGTTGGCTAATTAAACATAATTAAAAAAAAGAAAGATGCAACTTGTTTATATGCAATAGACTTAATGCTAGGATTTATTAGAAAGACTTTGGAACTTAGAGGAAGAAACATTTGAATAATATTCAATAATAATCCAAGTTAGTTTAAGCAAGTCATATAAATATTTTTACTTCAGCTTATTTATCTGTTAATTGGATATTAAATATATGTGCCATTAATTGCTTAATGTTATGATAACAATCAAATATCTAATAGATATAACAGATAAACTTTGACAAGTAAAAAGAATTAATTAAGTAAAATGTATTTTAAGTATACAGATTTTTTGGAAAGATTTTAAAGATAATTATCCAGAATATGCATCAAGTTAGAGAAATTTGTTTATATGGGTACCTTTGTGCAAGTTAAAGTTATGAAGTGTACACCACAAAAAAATATGATTTTTAGATTTCATTGTCAGCAAGCCAGAGAAAGTGGATACTTTTCAAACTATCTCCTAAAATGTATATTTTAAAAAGCATATAAAATTAAGCAAAACGGGTGCCTGAGTGGCTTAGTGGGTTAAAGCCTCTCTTCCTTCCACTCAGGTCATGATCCCAGTGTCCTGGGATCAAGCCCCACATCTGGCTCTCTGCTCAGTGGGGTGCCTGTTTCCCCACTTCTTTCTCTCCCTGCCTCTCTGCCTACTTGTGATCTCTCTCTGTCAAATAAATAAATAAAATCTTTAAAAAAATAAAGCAATCAACGGCTCTATTCATGAGGAAATGTCTGCTTATTGAATCACACATTGGGATTGGCTGGAAAAATTGCTTCAGAAATATAAAATAAATTGTACAGATAATCAGAAAAAAGGAATGAGGAAAATTTACCCTGTTTATATGTTAACTATGATTAAAAACCTAGAGTTCGTACGATTAAAAAAATTCAACTACTTAACTGCAATCTTACTCAATACCAATAATAATCATGTATAAAACCAGAGACAAATGATAAATCAGGAAAAGTGTTTGCACCTCATAAGTGATATCTCCCTTGTATAAAGATTGTCTAAAATAGATACAAATATAATAAAAATATCAATGAAATTATTTGCAAGTGATACAAAAATATTTTGCAACAAATAATATAAACATGTTTCTTTTTTTTTTTTAAGATTTTATTTATTTGTCAGAGAGCGAGCGAGCACAGGCAGACAGAGTGGCAGGCAGAGGCAGAGGGAGAAGCAGGCTCCCTGCCGAGCAAGGAGCCTGCTGTGGGACTCGATCCCAGGACGTTGGGATCATGACCTGAGCCGAAGGCAGCTGCTTAACCAACTGAGCCACCCAGGCGTCCCTATAAACATGTTTCTTAAATATATGCAAAGTTTCTTCATTTCTGTAATAGTTTAAAATACAAAATAAACTAAGTATTATTTTTTTACTTATATGAATTATAAAGCAAAAAATGTGATCACTTACCTTGTGTCGAGACCGCAGGGAAATGGAAAAAAAAATCTGTGGGGAAGTGAACATTTAATATGTTGATGGTATAATTTATTTTGCAATGTCTACCAAAAGTAAGCATATCCAACAGGGATAGATTACTATATACTCATATTCACTTCTGAGAAGTTATGCTATATGGTTATCAAATATTTGGATATATTCCATAATCCATTAAACATTGTTTGGATTATAAATGTCTGAATCTTCGTAAATGTCAACAGTTGAAAACAGGTTACATAAATCTTGGTACATACAAGATAACTCCCCAAAAGAAAGGATAGTACCATAGGCACTGAAATGGGAAGCTCTCCATGGTATAAAGCTAAACAGTAAAATTACAAGATAACCCACATCATATGCTACTTTTTGATGACAATGTTTGTGGGGCATGGGAACCATGTATGCATTTGTACTACATTATACTGCATTACATTTACTTTTACATGTGGGAAGAAACTCTAGAGAGAAAGGTATGCAGAAAAAAAAACGATAGTAACAGTGGTTACCTATATGGGAGGGAACAGAAAACAGAAGGGTGGAGAAACAGGGTAAGAAATGAATTTTTCACAGTAGAGTCAATATAGTCACATATTTATACACACACAAATATATCTATGTATATATATGTAATTCTATGAAACTATTATCTGTTTTTATCAACTTTTTAAAATTAAAAACTAAATGAGTAATTCTGACTAGTAAATGCAGAGAAACACGATCATCTAGGAAAATAAATATGTAATGATATTTAATAAAATATTGACAAGGGTAATGAAATAAGGGAGATTTGGGGTTCCTTATCTAATGACTTCTAAGTCTGTTATCAATATGGGAGATCAGTATTCCTTCATGGAAGTACAACATAACTTCCCCTTTATGAATGATTCATCACCTATGTAGCAAAAGCTTCATCTTGATAATCTGGCCTGTCTTTTTTTTTTTTTTAATTTATTTATTTGTCAGAGAGAGAGGGAGAGAGAGCACAGGCAGACAGAGTGGCAGGCAGAGGCAGAGGGAGAAGCAGGCTCCCTGCTGAGCAAGGAGCCTAATGTGGGACTCGATCCCAGGATGCTGGGATCATGACCTGAGCCGAAGGCAGCTGCTTAACCAACCAACAGGCGTCCCTGGCCTGTCTTTTATGAATTTCCTTCTATCTTTGCTGCCTCATGGGCAGCCTCATTAAAATCATCAACATTGTCACCTTTTGCCTTCTGTTGCTTAAGTACTTTACAGAGATAAATCTTCAATTTTCAACACAACCTCTTGAGAGGGTTTCTATAAAATCCCATTTTACAGATGTGGAATTTTACTGAAAGATTAATAAATAGGTTAGTGTCACACAGTGTTAAAGGGTGGCATGTGATTCCAACTTAAGCTCTTAGTGTCCCTGTACAATTTTTAAAATATGTGGAAAATTATAAGGAATATTTGTATCGTCCAATTTTACCATCCTCTATGACCATTGGGATCAGGTTGATGGATGGAAGGGAGCACCTACTAAGCTCTAAGTATCAATTTCACATTTTCAAGACTCATAAACAGGTTGATGAAAGTAGAGTGTTGCAGTTGCTAACATCCCATATTAAGATAATAGGCAATCCATAGCTGCTTGCTGGAATGGTGGCATCTGTTAGAATATAATGGAGTGTCTAAAACCACATGTATGATAGCCTCCATTGGTACTATACACTATACTATATGTCAGAATTAACAAGGTCTACAAAGTCAACTAAGAATCAGGTAGGCCAAAATTAGGGTATTTTCTGTGGCTACCAATAAGTATACATTCTAAATAGTGTATAATAGTGTATAACAGAAACTTCAAAGTTTTGAAACAATTTTAAGTTTTTGCCTACTCATATCTATTTTTATACTCTTCCTTTAAGCACTTAAATTTAATATCTACCCTCCTAAAATATCTCCTATTTTTTCACATGCTTTGATAAGAATCTCTATTCTTGGAATTTTAATTTCACTTACTATGTTACAAGGTTTTTTTGTTTGTTTGTTTTCAACTTTACTGAGATCTGATTGACAATTAAGAAATGCATATATTTAAGGTATATGACTTGAACTTTTGATATATGTGTACATTATGAAATGATCATGGTGATCAAGATAATGAACATATTCATCACTTTACACAATTACCCCTTCCTTCCTCCCTTCTTTTCATGGTAAAAACACTTGAGATCTACCTCTTGAGCTATTTCTAAGTATAAAAATACTGTATTGTAAACTATAGTGACCACCCTCACAACTTACTCTTCTTTCATAACTGAAACTTTGTATCCTTTGACTATCTCCTATTTGATCAAAGTCCTCCATTCTCTTGGTCCACAGGACTATAAGGTGCTAGTTGGTTTGTGAGAGTCCAGCTCCTGGTTGACTTATGAATCCTGAGAGAGAGAGAAGTCCTCTTTCCACTTTGAGGTGGGAGGGTAAGAATAATAATAATACCTATCATAATTGCACTGGGTAAGTAGTTCATACGTGTGAGGCATTGGCTGAAGTATATTTACGTGTCAACTCATTTCCCCATCCCTCCACCTTCTGGAAACTACCAATCCACTGTCTGCTTCTGAGTTTTAACTATTTTGAACTCCACATGTAAGTCTGATCATTCAGTATTTGTCTTTCTATGTCTGGCCTATTTCACTTAGCATAATATACCTCAGCCTCATCCATGTTGTTGTAAATATGGATTTCTTTTTTTATTAAGACTGGGTAATATTTGATTTTATGTATATGTAAAATGGTGACAGTATGAGATGATGGGTATAAGAAAAAAATATGTATATATATGCAAGAAAGTATAAACTCTTCTGAATAATGATTAATTGGCCTATTAGGGAAATTTTAACCAAAATTGTCATTTGGGAAACTTATTACTAAAAAACTAAAGTAGAAAAAGCCATTTATGTATATATATTTTCTTTTCAAAACAGGTGGTTGTTTTTTCTCCATAGCCTTTTTCCATTTAATACAGATTCTGGTTGTATTTTGCACATTACTAAGATTTGTAATATTTTCTCTGATTCCAAAATGAAAGATATTTTGCTAAATTTTACAATTTTTTTTAAAAAGAGGGAATTGGAGGAAGGGTGGAAGTAGAGGGAGAGAGAGAGAATCTTAAGCAAGCATCACTCCCAGCAGGGAGCCTGTTGTGGGACTCCATCTCAAGCTCTGTGATCATGACCTGAGCCCAAAACAAGAGTTTGATGCTTAACGAACTAAGCCACAAGACATCCCTAAATATTACAATTTTATGACCTCTGGATTAACCCCATTGTGACAGATGTTATATATATATTGCTATTTTAGCTAAGTGAGCAATTTGAAAGTAATTAAGTTTCTCCATTATCACAATTGAAGCTTTTCCTTAGTGATATCAAAAAGTTGTCAGTTTTCTCATCTTCAATTTTGGGGCTCAGGGATGCTGAGATTTTTTTCAACTGCAGAATAACCATACAAAATGGGTTGTTTAAACACAAAGAGAAAGAAGGTAAAATCTTTGAACTAAAGACATGTTGCTCATATCCAGATGGTCAAATGGTGTACCTAATCCCTGTTGGCTAGTGGTTCCCCTGCCAACAGAAGAATCCACTCCTCAGTGTTGTATTTGCTTCTTGACAGGTCTTTGATATTTTCCCCTGCATAGTACTTCTTTTTTTTTTCTCCTTCCCTTCTCCTGTATGATCTATGTCCCAGTTGGGATTTAATCTTTGTTATTATTTCCCCCGATTAAGACTTACTGGAGAAGAGAGCATTCTGTTCAAATTCAATGAAAATAATTTAGTAAATATAGTGGCTAAGATATATATGCAGATTTACTACAAAAAATAGTAGTTACTACTCTCATGTTCTCATGTATTATGAAATTCCTAAGAAGATCGGAAAGAAATCATTATAAAATGCATAATTTTACAACTTAGTGAGTTCAGTTAGTGACACAGTTCCTTTATATCTCCAGTATATGTTTGCTTGTTTGTTTTTTTAAGGAAAAAAAAAGAAAAGTACAACAACAACTGTACAAGATACACTTAGTGATACAGTTCCTTTATAACTCCAGTATATGTTTGTTTGTTTTTTTAAGGAAAAAATAAAAGAAAAGTACAATGACATATTAGAAAATTATTTAAGGGCTAAAACTCATAGGATGTTGTTAAAGTTTGCAATGCAAAGGTGAGAGAGTGGGGAAGGTTCTACCTCCTATTTAAGGTAAGGAGAAAATGAGGATTGGAGGGAGGTTCTGTGAATTCAATGATAATTATGTTAACTGTAAACTGTTTGAGACATTAGGGAATTGCTTCCAGAGGAAAGGATCCTGTCACCCAAAGGTGTACCCCTTCCTGTGACATAAGTTGTCTCTCAGTGTCTAGTCAATGTGGATCACGGGTCCCTGGCTCCAGATGAACATGTTTCTAAAGAGCCATGCCAGTTCTGGAGTTTCATATGGAATTGGCTGATCTTGTCAAGGATTGTCTGAGATAGAGTGTTTCTGAGAATTGAGCTTTTTAGTATTAAAACAGAATGTCGCAAGCAAACTGAGATAGTTGGTCTCCTATAGCAACTAAATTATAGTTTAACTTCTTGTTCTTCTTAGTCCTTCCTGAATTCCCTTACCAGTGTTGTCTATGAGAATACTCCCTATTAATCCATTGCAATGAATTATTATCTCAGAGCTCATCTCCTGGAAAAACCCACCTAAGATAGAAAATTTAAAAAAAAAAGCGTGTTTGCTATAGGAAAAGCATCCAGTGGTATATGCAGCCTTAAGGGCTCCAATATTTAAGGGATGTATATAAGGCTACAAGAAACTCAGAGCAAGTATCACTTTGTCTTGCTTGCATCCCTTCTTCTACCATATATATATATATATATATATATATATATATATAATTAAATACACATTTAATAATATATTATATAATATTATATATTTTTAAATATATATAGTCTTTAATTTATATTCCCACACTCCAAGTATTTATATTATTTATAATATTTTTAAATATTTTTAAAATTTATTTATTTGAGAAAGAATACACAGAAGTGGGGTGAGTGGTGGAAGGAGAAGAACAAGCTCACTTCCCACTGGGTAGGGAGCCTGACATGGAGCTTACTCCCAGAAGCCTAAGGTGATGATATGAGCTGAAGGCAGATGCTTAACCAACTGAGCCACCCAGGTGACCCTATCTATAATATTTTTTTTTGGGTCTGAGGTAAGTAACAATTTTAATTAAATCTCTTGAATCTAGCTTTTAGGTTGACTATATGATCAAACATTAATGCTACCTGCAGTCAGTAGTTTAAAATTAACTAGGACTATTTCTATCTTTTTTTTAAATTTCTTTTCAGCATAACAGAATTCATTGTTTAAGCACCACACCCAATGCTCCATGCAATACGTATCCTCCTTAATATCCACCACCTGGCTCCCCCAACATCCCACCCCCCACCCCTTCAAAACCCTAAGACTGTTCTTCAGAGTCCATAGTCTCTCATGGTTCTCCTCACCTTCCAATTTCCCTCAAATCCCATCTCCTCTCCATCTCCCTATGTCCTCCATGTTATTGCCTCCATCAGAAAGGTTGAATAATACTCCATAGTGTATATGGATCACATCTTCCTTATCCATTCATCCGTGGAAGGGCATCTTGGTTCTTTCCACAGTTTGACGACCATGGCCATTGCTGCTATAAACATTGGGGGTACAGATGGCCCTTCTTTTCACTACATTTATATCTTTGGGGTTAATACCCAGTAGTGCAATTGAAGGGTCATAGGGAAGCTCTATTTTTATTTTCTTGAGGAATCACCACACTGTTCTCCAGAGTGGCTGCACCAACTTGCATTCCCACCAACAGTGTAAGAGGGTTCCCCTTTCTCCACATCCTCTCCAACACACGTTGTTTCCTGTCTTGCTGATTTTGGCCATTCTAACTGTGAGGTGGTATCTCATTGTGGTTTTAATTTGAATCTCCCTGATGGCTAGTGATGATGAACATTTTTTCATGTGTCTGATAGCCATTTGTATGTCTTCATTGGAGAAGTGTCTGTTCATATCTTCTGCCCATTTTTTGATATGATTATCTCTTTTGTGTGTGTTGACTTTGAGAAGTTCTTTATAGATCCTGGATA
>PISX010036072.1:0-12324 GCA_004024625.1 Mellivora capensis | reverse complement strand
TGACTCTTAATCTCACAAAACAAACTGAGGGTTGCTGGGGGGAGGGGGTCGGGAAAGGTGGGTGGGGTAATGGACATTGGGGAGGGTATGTGCTATGGTTAGTGCTGTGAAGTGTGTAAACCTGGCGATTCACAGACATGTACCCCTGGGGATAAAAATTTGTTTATAAAAAATAAAAATTAAAAAAAATAAAAAATAATAAAAAAAAGGGAAAAAAAAAAAAAAAGATCTGCTCTTCTGGATTTTCCCACTGTTGGACCACCTTTTGGGGATGTTCAACCTGATCAGCAACTTGGACTAAACCACCATTCCACACTGGTACCTACTCAGTGGTACTAAACAAATGGCTATATAAACAAATACAAGTCTTCCCCTTCCTGCCCTGTCCCCAGAAGGGGAAGAGAGAATTTGACCTTCTTTTGAAATACAAATATACGGTCATAAAATGACCATGTTTGCAATAATCCATAATTGGAAATCTTTATGTTTTAGAATTTTCCAGATATTTCTGATGAGCTGACAAATTTAGGAATCATGGAAGTTGTATTGTTTAATTTTAGCAGCAAAACTCATCCAGTGAAACCTTTGAAAAACAACAATAACAACAACAAAAGACGTCCAATATATAAAAAGACAGTTTTTGTGAAAACAAAGACATTATAAGATAAACAGAATCATTTCCTTATAGAGGGGAGCCTGGGCCAAGGGTAGCAAAGTCAAATGCTTATTAATGTTTAAATGAATGGGAAAAATCAAGTCTAAGGCAACAGAGTCTTAGGCAGGGCCATGTTATAAGATCTTTTGCTTTTTAAAGAAACTAACAAATAAGGTTTTTTAAATTAATTGACAATTGAATTTTTAAAACCATCCTTCCATCCCTCCATGAAACAAAACCATTTCAGCAGGCCAGAAATGGCACTCTAGCCCTCAATCTGCAATCTATAATTTAGGCTTTTGTATTAATTTTCTATTGCTATGAAATAACTCCCAGATTTAGCAGCTTAAAACAATGAACATTTATTCCCCACAGTTTCTGCAGGTCAGAAATCCAGAGGTAGCTTAGCTGGCTGGTTCTGATAAATCTCTCACAGGTCATGGTCAAGCAGTTGATTGGGACAGCAGTCACTTCAAGGCTCACTGATCTGAATGTTGACTGAAAGCTTCTGTTCCTCACCACATGGGTCTCTTCATTGGCCGCCATAGCATCCTCACAACATGGCAGCTGGATTCCCCCAGAAGGAGTGATCTAGGCAGAAGCCACAATGTCTTTCATGCTAAGTCACAGGTTATACAGCATCACCTCTGCCTAATCCTGGTCATTCCATAAGCCACCCTAGGACAGTGGTCCCGCTACACATACGTGGTGCACCATGAGGTGAGGGTTTTTACAGACCATCTTGAAGACTGGCTACTACAGCTTTAGAAACATCAAGATGGGCCAAATGTTTGCTCTTCAAATTTTACTCTGGAACTTTTACCTTAAAACCAGTGCCTCTCTTCGAGCTCCTTACTGTCACCATTTATTCCTCATTTCTGTCCTCCCCCATCACCACCTTGACTCAAAGGGAAACACACGCTTTCCCACTCAGTGTTCCCTTTGGGTTGAATTCATCCCTTCTGGTGATTCCCATACTTCTGGTCCTCCATTCTTGGTGAAGTGAACTGCCCATGAGTTTAGCTTTTCTCCAGCTGTGGTCTATAGTACTATAGTTCAGGGATCTGAGGGAAAGAGAATAGAAATTGGAATTAGAAGCCTGCAGGTAACTGTGACTCAGATTTCTAAGACTCTGTTCAGCAAGCATCTGCAGAGAAAAGAATGGTTGTCAAGCTCTGTGCTCGTAATTGGGGATTGAGAGATAAGTGAGATACAAAAGAGAAATCAGGAATCAGGGATCTAGGTGGTCACACAGAGGGTTGGGGAGTTCACCAGGAGGTGTGATGATGGATAGGAAATCATCAAAAAGGTCACAGAAATGTCTGGTGAATGTGTTTACAGAAGCAAGACTGTAAAAATTAGAATTGAGACCTAGCACAGTTAGTAAAGAATATGTCTCAGTTGTCCAATGGCTGCTTTCTCCAGGAGATGGTGTCAAGGTGTGATGTTTACTGCACCCAAGTATGAAAGAGGAGAATACAGCAGCTGCCTGAGGGAAAGGCAACTCTGACTTCAGTTGTTGACTACTAGGGGTGATTTGGCTTGGTTCCTTCATCTGTAAAATAGAAATATAGTAATATTAAATGTTACTATTAAATATAAAATCAAGCAAATTAAAAGAACTACAAATATGAAGTCTCACAGATTTGATATTAAAATTAGCTTACTTCACTTAATATACGCAAGGCCCCAGAGCAATCCCTGGTACACACTAAGTACTATATAAATGGTATCATTATTCAGTAATTGGGGCTGCATTTCTCAATCCTGTAGGGAGAACTTTTACAAACCTAGCTAGCTTGGGTTAAGTGTTTATTCAGGAGAGTTGATAAGAAAACCTTGGGACCGTGTGTTGGGAGGAAATGTGAGTTCAGGCAGAACGCTGAATAATACCAACAAGTAAGAGATAGGAAACTTGTCTAGTTATTCATTTTTATTTTTTTAAGTTTTTATTTAAATTCCAGTTATCTATCATACAGTGTAATATTAGTTTCATGTATACAATATAGTGATTTTTCACTTACATTAAACATCAGGTGCTCATCACAGTTGCACTCCTTAATCCCCTCCCCCATTTTCCCCATCCCCCTACCCACCTCACTTTTGAAAACCATCAGATTGTTCTCTAGAGTTAAGAGTCTGTTTCTTGGTTTTCCTCTTTCTTTTTTGTCCCTTTGCTCATTTGTTTTGTTTCTGAAATTCCACTCTGTGAGTGAAATCATACAGTATTTTTCGTTCACTGACTGGCTTATTTCACTTTGCATAATAGTCTATAGCTTCATCCATGTTGTAGAAAATGGCAAGATTTCATTCTTTTTTTTATGGTTGAGTGATATTCTGTTGTGCGTATATATATGTACCACATCTTCCTTATCCATTCTTCAGTTGGTGGATGCTTGGGCTCTTTCCATAATTTGACTATTATAGACAATGCCATTGTAAACATGATGGTGCTTATGTATCCCTTTGAATTAGTGTTTTTGTATTTGGGTCAATACCTCGTAGTGCACTTACTGGATCATAGGGAAGTGCTATTTTTAAGGGTTTTTTTTTTAATCATTATTTTTATTTATTTGTCAGAGAGCGAGAGGGAGAGAGAGTGAGCGAGCGAGCACAGGCAGACAGAGTGGCAGGCAGAGGCAGAGGGAGAAGCAGGCTCCCTGCTTCTCCCTCCCCGATGTGGGACTCGATCCCAAGACACTGGGATCATGACCGGAGCTGAAGGCAGCCACTTAACCAACTGAGCCATCCAGGAGTCCCTATTTTTAAGTTTTTGAGGAACATCCATACTGTTTTCCATCATGGCTACAGCAGTTTGCGTTCCCCCCAAAAGTGCAAGAGGGTCCCCTTTCTCCACATCTGTTGTTTCTTGTGCTGTTGGTTTTAGCCATTCTGTCAGCTGAGAAGTGGTATTGTAGTTTTGATTTGCATTTCCCTGGTGATCAGTGATGTTGAGCACTTTTTCATGTGTCCATTGGCCATCTGTGTATCTTCTTCAGAAAAATGTCTATTCACGTCTTCTCATTTTTAATTCTCATTTTGGGGGTGTTGAGATTGATAAGGTCTTTATAGATTTTGGATACTCTTTATCAGATATGTCATTTGCAAATATCTTCTCCCATTCAAAAGGTTGCCTTTTAGTTTTGCTGACTGTCTACTTTGCTGTGCAGAAGCTTTTTATTTCGTTCAAGTCCCAGTGGTTTATTTTTGGTTTTGTTTCACATGCCTCAGGAAGCATATCTAGTAAGAAAATGTTGTGGTCCATGTCAAAGAAGTTACAGCCTTTGTTCTCTTCTAGGATTTTTATGGCTTCAGGTCTCACATTTAGGTCTTTAATCTATTTTGAATTTATTTTTGTGTGTGGTGTAAGAAAGCGGTCCAGTTTCCTTCTTTGGCATGTGGCTCTCCAGTTTTCCCAACACCATTTGTTGAAGAGATTGTCTTTTCCCCACTGGCTATTCTTTCCTGCTTCACCAAAGATTAATTGAGCACAGAACTGTGCGTTCATTTCTGGGTTTTCTATTCTATTGCACTGATCTATGTTTCTGTTTTTGTGCCAGTACCATACTGTTTTGATTTGCTACAGCTTTGTAATATAACTCAAAGTCTGGAATTGTGATGCCTCCAGCTTTGTTTTCCTTTTTTAAGGTCACTTTGGCTATTCAAGGTATTTGGTGGTTTCATACAAATTTTAGTTCACTGCCACTTTTACATAACATACTATATGGAAGTCCTCACCACAGCAATCAGACAACAAAAAGAAATAAAAGACATCCAAATCAGCAAGAAGAAGAAGCTTTTGCTATTTGCAGATGACATATTATATACAGAAAACCTGAAATACTCAACCAAAAACTGCTAGAACTGATAAACGAATTCAGTAAACTCACAGGGTACAAAACTTACAGAAATGCCTTGCATTTCTGTAAACCAGTAATGAAGCAGCAGAAAGAGAAATTTAAGGAGTCAATTATAATTGCACCAAAAACAATTAAGTTACTGAGGAATATTCTTAACCAAAGAGGTAAAAGACCTATACTTTGAAAACTATAAACACTAATGAAAGAAACTGAAGTTGACACAAAAAAATTGAAAGATACTCCATGCTCACAGATTGGAAAAACCAATGTCCATATTACCCAAAACAGTCTGCAGATTCAGAGCAATCCCCATCAAAATACTAACAGCATTTTTCACAGAGCTAGAACAAACAATCCTAAAATTTGTAGGGAGCCACAAAAATTTTGTGTATTCAATTTTAAATATGTTTGGTGGGAGCAAACTCACTTGAATGGATTGCACATCTCTCTTGTTTCTTAAAGCATTCTCAGTATGGTGTACATTTTTCTTGATTTCACAAGTTTCATTTTCATTTTTTATTTTTGTGCTGGTGTACAGTATCACCATACATTTTGGATATTTGTTATATGAAATGCTGGATCTGGACTAAATGATTCCAGACTTCTAAAATTCTTAAGTTCTTATATTTACTATTATGTAAAAGAATCAATGAAACTACCCTTCTAATTATTTGTTGGTGCTGTCAGAATCCCAGATTCAGATGACTCTCTCTCCTTTCCAATCTACTGCTTCTGTTCCTTCCTTAGGAATCGATGGCCAAGCTTATTAGGATTAACTACAAATAGTTAGACCGATTCTAAGAACATGAGAAGTTTTCTTGTGAACAAAATGTATTTGGTCTTCAGTGTGTCTATTTAGGTTAATTAGGGGTCTTTCCTTGCTCCTAAATGGTTGACCTATCCTGGCAAGTGACTATATGACTCTTAGGATTTCAAATAGAAGAAGATTTAGTATAGGGAATTTGAGTCTTACACAATGGTAGGCATTGTGGTGGGAATAGCTAGAGGAGTACAAATCAGGAAGACCTCTTTGGGCGGTGGGGAATCAGGAAGTGTAAGAATCATGCGGAAGCTGCTGCCAGCAATGATCCCAACCGTCTGCAGCACGGACGTGTGATTCTCATGAGTTGGGGGCCCAACAGCAGCCGGTTCTGGTGATTTCAGCTGTCTACAGCGTTTCAGGGGTGAGTCTCAGAAGACTCTCTGGAATCCATAGGAAGCCCCACAAAATGCCTGATTTTAAGAAAATGCCCAGAAGCTGAGGGAAAGTGTTGCAGATCATTTCAGCTGTCTACTTATAGGTGCTGCTGGATTATGACTTCTCTTCCACTCTCACATCTTTCACAACTGCTTCTATCCCAGAAAATATCCCTGAACTGTGTAATAAAAGGGATTCTGTGAAACGCAGATCCGGACTCCTTCCCTACAATGCAAAACAAAATGTAGAAGGGATTGAGGGTGGCGCCTACTTGATAATAGAGAGTTTGACACAGCCTACCACTCTATCGGCTCAACAATTATACATACCTCTCTCCCCACATTTAAAAGTTCACATAGCAGCATCATGCTAATGGCTAACATGTACAACTTAACCTTGCATAACCAAAGATGTGCTCACTTCATCCCCCAAAGTGGAAAACAAAAACTTTGCAAGTTACTCTATATTTTTCTGAGTAATTCTCATTCTTTTTCTCAATCAATATGACTTGTTTTATATTTTGTAACTCATAAAGGAAGAAGTTATGGATTAATCTATTTAAAGATATATATATAGCAAAACTAGGGGGAAATAGGTATATTTACTACTGTCCTCATTCTAAAACTGGTCATGATTATTTTTCTTTTCCCATGGCTTATTCTATTTACCATTTACTTCAGCTAGGATTGTAGCTGTTCTGACCCAGACCTTCATTTCTAGAGCCATTAGTGGTCCTTCCAATATTACATTGCCATAGTCTCCCAATAACCTTTACCCTGTACATGTAAATTCTAAAAGACTCATGAAAGAATATCCTACTTTGAGGGACACTTGGGTGGCTCAGTTGGTTAAGTGGCTGCCTTCGGCTCAGGTCATGATCCCAGTGTCCTGGGATCGAGTCCCTTGCTCAGCAGGGAGCCTGCTTCTCCCTCTGCCTCTGCCTGCCACTCTGTCTGCCTGTGCTCCCTTACTCACTCTCTCTCCCTCTCTCTCTGACAAATAAATAAATAAAATCTTAAAAAAAAAAAGAATATCCTACTTTGAGACATATTCTGCATGCCCCACTGTATAACATTTTGAAACAGTCCCCCATTTCCCCTTGATAATCAGGCAAGCCTGAGCTCTCCATCATGTACCATAGAGCTTCTTTGCCTGAAGCATTAGGCATTACAGTATTATGGCTAGTGGGGGGAAAAAAGCCAAACCATGCCAGGTGATAGCCCCAACTTTTGGTTACTTGCGATCATAGTAGTATTCACAGAGGAAGACCTCCTCTCTTGGAAATTAATATCTTTAAGGCTGAGACTCCAGAGTTGCAAAGTCAGGAAACAAAAATATTTGGAGTAAGTTATTAAGGGATAATTGAGAAAGAAGCCAGTTTTACCCTTTTATTCCCCGAATCATATATTCTAACTATAGGAAGAATAGCCCCCATGATTGGTTTCTGGCTCAGAAACTACACGGAGCCATATTGCTTTTTCCGAAATCCACAACGGGTAGCACCATAATTGAGTTGTCAGTAGGTGACTGTGCTATTCTATCAAGCTGGTTATTTTGGAGATATAAGATAGGTAAGACGAAGTGAATTTTGTGATTGTTCATCCGTTCTTTTGTTGTAAAGTGAGCTTCTTTGTCAGAAACAGTGTTGAGTGTGACGCCTTCACCGTAAAAAAGATACTCAGTAAATCCACAGATAGTGCTATGGGTAGAATCATTACAGATTGTAGGAATGCAAGCAAATAATATATAGAGTAAGTGTCAATTCCATTGAGTAAAAATTTCACACTTCATGATGGAAAGCTCCAGTGTGATTATTATCACCAAGGGGTTGGTCAGTCTTCCCAAGGAATGATTCCATATTGAGGACTCGAGGTTGCCTCTGTTGTTAGTGTGTCAGATGCTCAAAAGTGACTGTTACCTGTGTTGTTAAATCCATACACAACTTTAATTTACATCTTTCCTGTGAAAGCAACTTTGTTCTTAAACCCATGACTAGAGAGAGGCTGACGAAGATTCAGCAAACAGACCATTTTGCCTACCTAATAAGAAGCTTCATCACAGGAAAACCTTTTTGTGAACCTTCTCACATATTTTCAAATACAAATACAAATATTTTCATGCCTGTCTCCTTTCTGAGATTGTTCCAACCATGTCCTTCTTCCTCGGTCTTCCTTGTCATTTACTTCTCAGTTCGGTCCCTTTCATCATCTAGCCAAACCACTAGCTGTTGCCTGTAAGTTAACATAAACTTTACTTGGGCTTCTGCATCTTTACAGGGGAAGGTAACAACTAAATGTGTCACTGGAAGCTTTGCTGGGAGTTTTCCCTTCCCAGATGTCTTTCAGAGTAATTACAGAGTATCCTTATAAAGTTGCAGTGGTCCAATTTGGAGTTGTGACTGCATTCCCTGTGCAATCACCTTTAAAACAGGCCTAAATTTGTTCTTTCTTATAATTAGTGGCATGAACTTCTCCAGGAGGGTTGAAGGAGAAGTGCCCGTGTATCAACAGCAATTAGAATTAGAATCCGCTGCATGTGAATTTCCTTGCTCCTTAACAACCTGCCTAAGTCCAATTTTATGTGTCACACTTGCATTTGGTGACAAGGGACTGTTGCACATAGCATGACCAATGCTGCGTCTTGGTGGAGCACACCTGGCTCCTTCATGAGATATGACTGAAATGGCATGGTCCCTTAGTGTTCTTTGGCCCATTGTTTGGTCTCCAACAGGACCCTGTAACAACTCAGGCCTTGTGTTTTCAAAATGAGACTATTTCTCTGAAAAACAGGGCATACCTTTCTATCCAAATTCTAGAGTTACACTCCGTGATACTGTTAGTAGGAGGTACCATATCAAAACCGTTTGGATTACAGATAATTAGATTATAGTCGTATCTGGTGAGTCATATGGCTAAAATGGAAAATGAACTTGCACTGGACTTGCTACAAAATCTCTTCTTGCTCTGGGCTCTAGTCACAGCTGGCACCACTGGTAACCCAGACAGATACTCAGGAAATGGTGGAATAACACTTTGGTATGTTGTCTCTCTGGCTTCCAAAAAGCAAACATCTTCACCAGTCTTTGTGACTCTATCTTAGCAGGAGAGGGTACAGGATACGTCAACTTGCCTTCCTCTTTAAACAGGTTATCTACATACTTCCCAGATCACTGAACTCCAAGAAATCTCTCTGAGGTAGCAAGCTCCTGAATTTCCATAGGCCTTATATCCTACCCTTGCACACATGTACAAATTCGCCCTGAGTACTTTCTCCTTTCCAGGTTCCGTCAGCGTTGTCATCAATGTGGTGGGCCAGTATGGTGCTCTTTGCAATGTTGATATGATCAAGATCCTTTTAGACAAGATCAATTCTTTTCAAACTCTTAATAGGCTCCAAATCACCTGAGAATTTTGTTGGAATGCAGGTTTTGATTTAGTAAATCTGAAGTTGGGCCCTGAGTTACTGCATTCCTAACAATTCCCCAGGGGATGGGAATCACACCTTACGTAGAAAGAGATCAGTTGCTCTGGGAGAGCCAGACAGTTGACATGCCCCTGAGGAAAGTTGCTGATGGTACAGTGCTGTTTCTTCCACGAAAGCAAACCTCTTCTGGTGATCCTATTGACTGCTATAGAGAAGAAAGAAGATGTCATATTAACCCACTGAGCCACCCAGGCGCCCCGCAGAAGATGTCATATTAATGTCTGCATATCACTTTGCAAGACTTATGTTGGGCATGCCCCCCCCAATAAAAGACCACACTTGGAACAATTAATGCAAATGGGTCGCCACTCAATAAGTTTGTGGTAATACATTTTCATTTTCTATAAGCAATCTATATTCTGTATAAATTAAATAAGGAGATAAAAGAGAATTAATAGAAATCAATATCTGCATCCTTCAAGTATTTGATGGTGGGACTAATCCCTGCATTTCCCCGATGAAGGCATTAATATTTTAAATTTACTATTTTGATAGAAAATGTAACCCAGGTGGTTCCATTTGGCCCTTCCTACCCTAATAGCACTCACCGCACGGATGAAGGGTTAACCAAGGTATTCAGTGTAGGTATATGCCTTCCCTGCTATGCATCTAGGAGCTAGAGAAAGAACTACAGAGTAGGGTTGAAGATGCATGGATCTTATTACAAATGGACTCAAACTTAAAGTTCACTTAACAACTTAACTTCCTAAGTCCTGACTCTGACTGATATATCGGATATGTAAAGATTAGTGTTTGTATTCATTTTTAAGGGATATACTATAATCTCTGAAGAGCCTGGGTATTTCAGTGTACCCAATATATAGTCACCCTGATATAACCACTTTGGGGAAATGCTTTGAAGAAAATGGATAGGTCATACTTGTGGCAAACTCGTAGGGTCCTTCTTCAAGAAACCCATATTTACCCATGAGGTTGTATGCAGGAATTGATATGATAAATCAACCTTATTATCCTTCTTAAGTCTTTGAATTCCTTCCTCTACCAAGAAAGTTCTAACAATTTACCCATCACAGAAAGGAAGATAATGTTGAGTCCTACTGTCTCTTAACTAAATTATTAAATACTAGCATATTAAAATAATACACTGAAGGCAAAATCTATACTATGTACATCCATACTGATAGGGTTTACTTTTCTTTTTCCCTTGTTTGACACTCACAAAATCCACTACCCTATATACTCTCTAGGCTCTTCCAATATAAATAGGCAAAAATCTCTCAGTGGATATGCTTCTTCTTCCAGAGTTGGGCTTTATAACCTTCTATAATCTGCAGAGATTTATCTCAGATTATGAATCTGGAAGCAACACAAGTTGGTGGAGGTAGGTTGTAAGAATTAATAGGGGCGCCTGCTTGGCTCAGTTGGTTAAGTGTCCAACCCTTGGTTTTGGCTCAGGTCATGATCTCAGTGTCCTGGGATGGAGCTCTACACGGGCTCCACACACAGCAGGGAGTCAACTTAAGGATTTTCTTTCCCACTCCCTCTGTCGCCCACCCCCCCTACTCATGTTCTCGCTCTTTAACTCTCTCTATATTAAACTAACTAAATCTTTAAAAAAGAGGAAGAATTAATATCCCCTTGCAAAGCAGCTGTTTTAGATGAGATGCCTTAAAGGTCTTCAGATAAGAAAAGTCTACCATTTTTAGTGACCAGGGGGTAGTAAAGCCAGCAATCACAAACACATTTATGGAAAAAGAGGAGATCCAATCAGTCAATACCACTTATCCTGGGGCCTCAGGCAGACACATTGTAGTTTTGTACAAAACTGATAATAAAAGTTCACCTGTGGTGTAGCTAAAATTTATATACTTTGGAAAAAAAATCTTTAAATGTTGTAAACCCATTTAGTACGGGGCATTAGTAATTTTTGTCATAACATTTTAATTATCTAATAATGATATGACCTAAAGAGAAGAGAAAGCTTTACTATTTGTTGAGATAAATTTATTTTGCTTATAAATTTGTTCTGCTTATAGTTTCCTTCTATTATTTTTGCAATTTGTATTTGGATATTATGTTATACTTTCTGAGAAATCACTTTAAAAATTAGATAATGACTTCTTCCGCTGCACTCAGATCCCCTCCCGTCCCCCTCCCCCAGCTCTTGCCTGTCCAGACCCTGATTCAATAGCCTTCATCTTAAAACTAGCGGAAAATTCCGATTTCTTCCTAGATTTACATAGAGGAACTCAAACTTGATATGCTTTGATGACTAGTGGAGAAATGCTTCACTTTCATTGAAAATATTCCAATAACATATTTTAACTGTGACATTAAGAAATATTAAATCACATCATAATATTTGACTATATATAAACACATATGGTCATACTGCAGACTGGGATTCTTTCTGGGGAAGTGCAAAGAATTATTATTTAAGCTACCATTTAAATTATCTTAAGATTAACTTCCAAACAGAACAACATTAAAATGCATCATCTTCACCTGCATAATGTTGCTCTGGAAATCACTGTCTCCATTTCACAACTGCTTCTATTTAGCAAAGATAAAAAATGTGCCAGTGTTTAATTCTCTAGACAGGCACCATGGAATGTATATGCATGGCCCAAATAAGGAGGCAACTTCACTGAAGCCATTTTTTCAGCTTGTATAAAGTTTATAATGGAATGCTAATTCTCTTGACATTAATGCATGTTTATTTATAAGCAACCAAAAATGATTGAAAATAAAAAGTGTCAAGTAATAAATTATGTGAAATAGACATATTGAAAAAGTGAAATGATATAAAACCACATACAAAAAATAATCACAGCTTTTTTTTTCCTAAATGGATGCCTGATTGCTTTTATATTCCCCCTGAAGGTTTTCTGTCAGCCTCAAAGGATAAATTACACAAAAAGGACAAGTTTTCATTAATCTGCAGGCTGACGTTTTTATAATAAAAAGAGAATCGATTCTCTAATTTCCCTTTCTGTATTTTCATTGTTAGTGTATAAGAAAGCCACTGATTTCTGTACATTGACTTTATACCCTGCCACGTTACTGAATTGCTGTATGAGTTCTAGTAGTTTGGGGGTGGAGTCTTTTGGGTTTTCCATATAGAGTATCATGTCATCTGCAAAGAGAGAGTTTGACTTCTTCCTTGC
>PISX010036071.1:0-12337 GCA_004024625.1 Mellivora capensis | reverse complement strand
AAACACTCTTGAAGTATTTCTTCCTGTGTTAGAGGTTGACAGGAGCCAGTCTGGAGCACTGGGATGTAAACGGAAGTCTGTTCTCCTTTACAGATACACAGGGAATTAAGGAAAGAAAGAGTGAAAAGGGAGTAGGAGTAATGGCTTTTTGGTCCCTGTGAATTTTAGGAGTTATTAAAATGAGAATGAAGAGGGTATAAGCTGGTAAAACAGGAGCTGGTGATTGGAATGGAATGTTTGAATCAGATTACAGAGGGATTTCCATTTATCTTATTTCAATTCAGTTAGATTAACAGAGTATATCAGTAGTTTCAGATGGACGGTTCAGTTTTTCACCAGTGGCACATAACGCCCAGTGCTCACTGCGCCACATGGTCACACGCCTCGTTTACTTTCTTGCTGGCAAGATGTCACCTTTGGAGCCAGGGGCTGAGGTGCTGTGGAAGACAAGACCACCGGAGGCAGAGTCATCAAGGAACTGAGAGGCCAGGGTTTTAGAAATGGATACAATCTGCAAGTAGTCTGAAGAGTAGTGACAGAGTAGCAAGGCTGGTTCTGGAAATAAAATCACGGAGCAAGAAAGAATAAAGAGATTGGCAGGTGGCTGCGTGAAGGAATAGTGGGTAGTTTGTGCTAATTAATGGGGAGAAAGGGAGACAGTTGTTTGGAAGGGAAAATGAACAAAGGTACATACACTCTATGTTTCTAATTCTTTGCATTTCTGTGGTGCTAGTTGTTATTTCTCCTCATTTGTGACTTTATTTGGATCCTTTCTCTTTTGATAATTGTCTAGCCAGAGGTTTATCAATTTTATTAACTTGTCAAAGAATAAGCTCCAGGTTTCACTAATCTGTTATTTTTTTAGTTTCTATATAATTTATCATTATATATCATTTATTTCTGTTCCAATCTTTATCATTTCCTTCCTTCTGGTGGTTTTAGGCTTCATTTGTTCTTTTTCTAGCTTCTTTAGGTGTAAGGTTAGGTTGTACCACAAACCATAACATAGCTAGGAACAAACCTAACCATAGAGGTAAATGATCTGTACTCTGAAAATTATAAAACAATGATGAAAGACAGTGAAGGGCAACAGGAAACTGAGTCCTCACTCTTAAAGAGACAGCACAACAAACAGCCCTACGGAGATACAGCACAGAAGCGTCAGTATGATAAATGCCACGCCTTCTCCTGCGGACATGCCCTGGCCTAAGCCGGAATTCTGGGTGGCTGCAAGTCCTCTCTTTAGCTGACCCATGATGACCTTGCTGATGTCATGCACCCTGTCCCCTCCAGTATGCCCTTGGCCAGATCCTATCTAAAGCAGTGCCACAAGCCTGTAGGTGTTCAAACATCCCTAACAAAGGCCACCACCACTCCAAAGTGACTCCTGCCCAAAGGAAAGGGGAAGACGACCACACATACCAGTTAAAATGCAGTCTCAGCCGTGGGTTTGGGGGCAGATGTTGTGTCTGACTACAGGCCCGAACCACAAATTAAAGTTTCTCCAGGACAACACAGGGAGAGTGCCCTGCAGTTCAGTGCTCCTGCAGCTCTGGAAAATGCCCGGTCTGACTCAGTTTAAGCCCAAGGCAGCCCAAACCGACCCACTAACACCACTTCCCTCAACAGGCAGAGAGAACCATTGCAGATGCCTGAAGGCAAAGCAGCTCAGTCACAGGAACAAAGCCACAGGAACAAAGTATCTCCTGCATATAACACAAGCCTGGCCATTGGTGCAAGGAGCATGAGGGAAAACAGACCATTTGGAAGAGTTAGAGTCCTTGGTGGGGGGACAACTTTCTTCATTGACCTTTGATAATAATAATTAAGAAAGCCTCATTTACAGGTGGAATTTTTTCCCAGTAAACTATCCAAGCCTCAGAGCAACTATCAACTGCAGAGTTGGTAAATTTTCTCCAACCCTAAAAGTCTATACCCACTAGCTCTCTTTTCATTTACATAAAGAAATACAGGAGCGCTTGGGTGGCTCAGTTCGTTAAGCGCCTGCCTTCGGCCCAGGTCATGATCTCAGAGTCCCGGGATCCAGCCCTGCATTGGGCTCCCAGCTTCATGGGGAGTCTGCTTCTCCCTCTGACCTTCTCCCCTCATGCGCTCACTGTCTCTCTCTCTCAAATAAAATCTTCTAAAAATATATAAATATGTAAATTTTAAATTTGGCACATTTCAAATATAAAGAAAAATACCAAGAATTAAATAACCATTTACAAGCCATCCAACTTTTGTACATCTACCCAATTTGAACCATGCATTAAACCTCCCCATTCCTGTGACTTGTCTACCCAAAAGAATTTAAGTCACTAAAGATTAACTTCATGAAAAAGAAGTACTTATTGTATATTTCTAAGATAAATCAAAAACAAACATGTCTAACCATAGAGCTAAATAAAAAAAAAATCAATACAAATAAAAATATATATATATTTTTTGTATTGGGTACTTTTGGAACTAGAGTTTCATCTGGGTTTAATTCCCTTACCAATTTTTATAAATCACAAGACGGGGAGAGGAGAACCTGAAAGGGAAAGTGTTCAGTGCTAGGACTGCCAGGTCAAAGGGTATTTTGGTGTAATAGTGGACCAGCTAATGTCCACTCTTGACAAGAGGTGTTGAACACAGAATGCTGCGCTAATGGTAACCCATCTAAATTGTTATTGAATGAGATTTCAGTAAAAACCAGTTTCTTGTTCTACCCCGGGGGAGGTGGTGCGGTGGGGGTGGGGTGTGACAAAATGTCCTTGAAATCTACCAAAGGCGCTGCCTACAGTGGTGTGGATGAAGGATTGTGCATAGAGAAGGCAATCTGACCTAAGTGTGAAGGGAAATAATGAGAAGACACCAATAGCTAACAATTCAAGTTTACTAAAAAACTTGTCATTAGTCTACTTTTAACACTTTCGAGAGTTACAGTGAAATCCTACCTTCATGAATTATGGTCCAAAATTTCCAAGCATATAAATTGTAGTATTGTGTTACTAGTTAAAAACAGTATTTTTCAGTCTATAAAGCACTAATGATACTAAATGTTATACTGTACGCAAGGGCTGACATACTACAAAGAACCAGGGCTGGATGGAGGATGGGGCCATTCACAAATTCCATCCAAATTTGCAATACTGTGACTGGCGGCATGACATGATTTTCTGTACTTGAATGTTTCCTGAAATTAATCTCATTAAGGCTACTTGCAAGATTCCTTCTGAGTATATTATTATGAAATCCACGCAGGGGAGTAGGATTTCCCAATACTTGTCCTAATATAGATTTTCTCCACTTTATTCAGTAATTGCTGGGCATCTATCACGAGCCAAGCACATTTCTACATGGTAGAGATAAAGCAGTGAAAAACATCGCTCCCGACGTGGCAGTTACATTGCTGTTGCCATTAATTTTGTCCATCACGATACTTTTGTTCAAGTCCCGCCCCTAGTCTTCATTTATAAGGCTTCTTTCCTGGGTAGACTTGGATGAATTTTGAAATTCTTTCACATTGCATCCTGAAAATTGGGACATTCAGAAATCTCGTATAAACAGAGTGTATTTATAGGTTTTCTCTTATCTGTGAAATCTGATGTTTGTAAAGAATTTCTCTCCCAACCGAGTCCTTAAAATAGCACTGTACAGAGCTTACTGAAATGTGAAGATTCCTTGAGGTTTCTGAGTTCTGAAGGAACTTTCCACAACTCCCAGCGTGGATTTTCCAGTGGAGAGGAGGATGTGAACTCTAACTGAAGGCTACACCACCCCTAACGCGTCTACAGATTTCCTCCAGTGTGGACTCTCTGGTGATACACAAGATGGGATCTCTGACTGAAGCCTTTACAACAGATATCACATATGTATGGCCTTTCCCCAGTGTGGACCCTCTGATGCGTGTGAAAATGCGAGGCCTGACTGAAGCCTTTACCACACTGCTGACATGTATAGGGTTTCTCTCCTGTGTGAACTCTCTGATGAGCACTGAGCCCAGCACTCCAACTAAATTCTTTCCCACACTCCTCACATTTAAATGGTTTCTCTCCCGTGTGGATGATCTGATGGACTTGAAGATTTGACCTCTGGCTGAAGGCCTTACCACACGTATCACATTTATACGGTTTCTCTCCGGTGTGGACTCTCTGATGGGCTTGAAGATGGGAGGCCTGACTGAATCGCTTCTGACACGCTTCACACTTGAATGGCTTCTCCCCAGTGTGGACACTCTGATGAGCTTGCAGATTCGAGGCCTGACTGAAGCCCTTCCCGCACTCCTCACATTTATAAGGCTTCTCTCCTGTGTGGACCCTCTGATGGTTGTGGAGATTCAAGCTCCAGTTGAAGCGCTTCCCACACACGTCACATTTGTATGGTTTTTCTCCCGTGTGGACCCTCTGGTGAGCTTGAAAATATGAACTTTGGCTGAAGCCTTTGCCACACACATTGCATCGAAACGGTTTCTCTCCTGTGTGAACTCTCTGATGGCTCTGGAAACTGGAGGCCGAACTGAAGCCTTTCCCACACTCTTCGCACTTATACGGCTTCTCTCCGGTGTGGACTCGCTGATGGCTGTGGAGATTAAAGCTCAAACTGAAGCACTTGCCACACTCCTCGCACTTGTACGGTTTCTCCTCAGTGTGGACCCTCTGGTGGGTATGAAGATTGGAGCTACAACTGAAGCGCTTCCCGCAGTCTCCACATTTGTACGGTTTCTCTCCGGTGTGGATCCTCTCGTGGGCCTGCAGGTGTGACCTCTGAGTGAAGCCCTTCCCACACACCTCGCACTTGTAGGGTTTCTCTCCCGTGTGAACTCTGCAGTGAATATTCAGGTCAGTGCTCCGACTGAAGCCCTTCCCACAGCTCTCACAGCGGTAGGGCTTCTCTCCGGTGTGGATAGGCAAATGCGCATAAAGATGCGAGGTCTGGTTAAAGCTCTTACCGCACTCAAGGCACGAATAGGGCTTCTCCCCCGTGTGGACCCTCTGGTGAGTCTGCAGGTTTGAGCTCTGGCTGAAACCCTTCCCACACTCGTGACACCAATAGCGTTTCTTTCCCGTGTAGACACTTTGCTGAACGGGAACAGCCGCGCTGTAACCGCTGTCCTTGTCACGTGCGCCGTAAGGGGGGGACTTCTTTCCCGAGTGCACCTGCCGGTGAAGTTCAAGACTGCGGCCATCGCCGAATGCTTTCTCGCAGTCACTGCAGTGGTAGGTCTGCTGGAGAAGAGGGGACACCTTCCCACAGTCACCGTTGTAAGCTCTGTCTCTCCTGTGCACGGTGTCGTCATCGTGGCGTGAAATACAGCTGAAAATGTTAACGTACGGAGCAAATATACATAGTTGGTTTTTCATCTGAGTCTGCTTACAGCTTCTCCGGTAATTCTGTGTTTCGCCGAGACAGATTTTACTCCAAGGATTCTGAACTCTCCCGGCCAGAAATTCTTGGTTTTCAAGGATCTTGGAATGATCTTCCAGAAGGTTCATGAAGCAGCTGTCCTCCACCGAAGCCTGAATGCATATCCCGGCTCCCACCTGGCAGGGGGAGTCACACTGGTCGAAGAACGGAGCACTCTTTCCTTGAATATTTATCCCAGCGTCTTGGTTTTTGGTTAATTTGCTTACAACATGTCTCTTGATTTGCCAACAGGAAAGCTCTCCCAGTGACAGGCACCTGATTCCTGCTTCACGAAGAGTTTCCGTCTCATTTGGATTCCTGCCTCCTGAGAGGATAGAGAGAGAAAGAATTAGGGACAGAGAGAGTGACATGAGCAAGGTGGTGAACTGAGAAGCTCCAAGCCCTCGTTCCCAAAAGGAAACATTAAAAAAAAAACCAAAAAAACTCGAGGCTGGCTGAAAAATAAAGATCTACAGCGAACAAGGGACTGTCCAGTAGGGGAGAAAAAAACCACATTTAAAATGGGAGGAGGGGCCCCTGGGTGGCTCAGTGGGTTAAAGCCTCTGCCTTCGGCTCAGGTCATGATCTCAGGGTCCTGGGATCGAGCCCCACATCTGGCTCCCTCCTCGGTGGGGAGCCTGCTTCCCCCACTCTGCCTGCCTCTCTGCCTACCTGTGATCTCTGTGTGTCAAATAAGTAAAATCTTTTAAATAAATAATGAATGCAAGACTTAAATGTGAGACAGGAATCTGTCAGAATCCTAGAGAACGCAGAGGCAACAACCTCTGCGATCTTGGACATAGCAACTTCCTACTAGACCTGTCTCCAGGAGCAGAAACAAAAGCAAAAATGACTTCTGGGGCTTCATCAGGATAAAGCTTCTGCACAGCGAAGCAAGCGATCAACAAAACTAAACAGCAACCTACAGCATGAGAGAAGATATCTGCAAATGACCGACCTGATAAAGGGCTAGTGTCCAAAATCTAGAGGGAACTTCTCAAATTCAACACCCAAAAAACAATCCAGTTACAAAATGGGCAGAAGACGTGAATGGACATTCAACATCACTCATCAGGGAACTACAAATCAGAAGCTATAGGAGATGCCACCTCACAGCTGTCAGAACGGCTAAGTTTAACAACTTGGAAAACGACGGATGTTGGCAAGGATGGTGCAGAGAAAGAGGAACCCTCTTACGCTCCCGATGGGAACGCAAACTGCCGCAGCCGCTCTGGAAAACCATATGGAGTTTCCCCAAAAGTAAATGATCCAATTGCACTATTAGGTATTTACCAAAGGATGCAAAAATAGTGATTCAAAGGGGCATGTACGTCCCAATGTTTACAGCAGCATTATCAATAATGCCCAAATTACAGAAAGAGCCCAGATGTCTATCAACTGATGAATGGATAAAGATGATTATATATATAATATATATAACTATACACATAATGATTTTATGTATGTAATATAGAATTATACATAATATATGGATTTATCTATATAATATAGCTCTCACACACAATGGAGTATTACTCAGCCATAAAAAAGAATGAGATCTTACCATTTCCAACAATGTGGATGGAGCTAGAGTGTATTAGGCTAGGTGAAGTCAGAGAAAGACAAATACAGTCTTTACAAGTGAAAATGATTTCACTTGTAATTTAAAAAACAAAACATGAACAGAGGGGAAGGGAAAAAAGAAGGAGGCAAACAGTAAGAAACTCTTAACTACGGAGAACAAACTGGGTTGATGGAAGGAGGTGGGCAGGTGACGGGTAATTAAGGAGGGCACTTGCGATGAGCATAGGATGTTATACGTATGTGTTGAATCACTAAACTCTATATCTGAAATCAGTATTACCTTATACGTTAACTAACCAGAATTTGAATAAACTAAAACAGAAAAAAAACCCACATTATTCAACAATTCCACTTCTCCACTTGATCTTAGCCAAAAGGTGGAGAAGCGATCCACTTCTCAAAACATACCAAAATAAAATGAAAGCAGACCATCAGGCATTTGTACGCAGATTCTACAGATATTAAAAAGGTAAGAGAAGGGGCGCCTGGGTGGCTCAGTGGGTTAAGTCTCTTCCTTCAGCTCAGGTCATGATCCTGGGGTCCTGGGAACAAGCCCTGCATCGGGTTCTCTGCTCAGCGGGGCGCCTGCTTCCCGCCCCCCTCTCTGCTTCCCTCTCTGCCTACTTACGATCTCTGTCAAATAAATAAATAAAATCTTTTTAAAAAAGGAAAGAATATTACAAACTTTATGCCAGGGATGTCTGGGTAGCTTAGTCGGTTAAGCATCTGCCTTCAGCTCAGGTCAGGATCCCAGGGTTCTGGGATCAAGTCCTGCATCAGGCTCTCAGCAGGGGAGCCTGCTTGTGCTCCGACAAATAAAATCTTAAAAAAAAAAATGTCAGTAAACTAAAATGAAATGGGTAAATTTACTGAAAGAGAAAACAAGGCTTATCCAAGAAGGTATAATCTGAACATCCCTGTATCAATTCATATCTTGGAACTTTGCACAAAGGAAAGTCAGATCCCAGATGGCTTCTTGCATAAAACTGACCAAACATGTAAGGAAGAAATAATACTAATGATACAGACTCTTCCAGAAGAGTAAGAGTGACTACTTCCCAGTGTATTTTATCAGGCCAGCATTACCCTGACCCCCAAAATCAGACCCAGACATTACAAGAAAAGACAATGACAGACACATATCCCTCAGGGTCACAGTCACATCGCTTTGCCAACTTAATCCGACGATGTATAAAAGGGCACTAAATCATGAAGGAGTGACTGTTTCAAGAATGGTTGGTTCAACGTTCTAAAACCGGATCAAACCCTTTCCTCTGTAGATCAGGACGAAGGCATAGTCACGGGTCACCACAAACACAAGGAAAAAGTTTGAAATACTGTGAGTTACCAAAACGTGACACAGAAATGAAGCGAGCAAAGGCTGTTGGAGAAATGGTGCTGACGGACTTGACAGCAGGGTTGCTACAAACCTTCCACGTGTGAACAAACCAACCACAAGGCCCAGTATCAGCGAAGCCCTGTAAAGGGAGGGTTACCTGTGATCAAAGAGCCGCAGTTACAGGTCTCACCTTTTTTTTTTTTCTTTTTAAAGATTTTATTTGATAGATCACAAGTAGAGCAGCAGGCAGAGAGAGAGGGGGAAGCAGGCTCCCTGCTGAGCAGAGCCTCCCCCGCCCCAGGACCCTGGGATCATGACCCGAGCTGAAGGCAGAGGCTAAACCCACTGAGCCACCCTGGCGCCCCAGTCTCACCTGCCTTTTGAAAGCTGGTGTTACTCACTTCATTTTGACAAAAACCTACATCTGTACTGGCATTTGCTAACCAGAAGAAATACAAAGAGGATTTTCACTTTTATGCAAATAGGTGAAGAGTGCAAATCGCATTTAGCGCTGGTTTTGCTGCGAGCTGCTGCCCCGGGAGCTCCACGCGCCTGAGCCACGCGGGCGCACCCGTGCTCTATCTCAGCCGACTCTACGCTCCACTAGCAGGATGTGGCCAGGTAGCAAAAAAGCCTAAGAAAGGTCATTTTTGGGGTCTGGGAACAGTCAAAAATTTCCATAGAAATTTATTCCATAGTAATGGCTTCTTTATGCTGGTTTGGTTAAAAGTTTTTTTTTTTTTTTTTAAATTCATGCACATTTCCTACAGCTCCTGCGCTGGCTGTGCGTACTAACCTGGGAAGGACCGACTTCTCTAAGCTGCTGGCGGACTCTTCCCAGTCAGGACCGCGCTCTGCCTCGTCACGGATTCTGGCCATTCTTCAAGGCCCTCAGGGAAGTTTTATAATTGTCCTCCTATAAATCTGGCATATTTCTAGTTAATCCCAAAGAGTTTTATCTTTTTCGTCATTGTTGCTGTTATAAGGTCCTTTTCGTGTTACTATTTTCCCCCCATAGGAACTGTCTACTTTTGGAGAGCAGGAGACACCTGTGCATGATAAGACGCTCAACATCACTAAACATCAGGAAAATGCAAACCAAAACCACACGGAGATGCCCCTCATGACTGAGGGGGCATCAAACTGACAAAATGTTGGAGCGGATGTGGAGGAAAGGGAAGCTTGTGCGCTGCTGGTGGGACTGAACTGGGGCAGCCAGTATGGAAAACAGTGAGGAGGTTCCTCAAAGCATTTTTCTTTAAAGATTTTTTAAAAAAGACTTTATTTATTTATTTGACAGAGATCACAAGTAAGCAGAAAGATAGGCAGAGAGTGGGGGGGGGGGAGCAGGCTCCCCGCTGAACAGGGAGCCCGACAGGGGACTCGATCCCAGGAGGCTGGGATCATGATCTGAGCCGAAGGCAGACGCTTAACGGACTGAGCCACCCGGGCGCCTCTCCTCAAAGCATTTAAAACTAGTGCAGGACCCAGCAGTCCACTTTCTATCTGAAGGAAACAAAATCTGTATGTGGGAGGAAGCTCTGCGCCAGTCACTGGAGCAGCACTCACGAGAGCTAACGCGCAGAACAAGTGTCCATCGACGGATGAAGGCATGAACTGTGTGTAAGCCAGGGGTGCAGGGGAGGTGTTATTCTGCAGCCACAAGGAAGCATGAAATCTTGCCATTATGACAACACACATACACCTCAAGGGCATTGTGTTAAGTGACAACAGACAAATACTGTATGATCTCTCTCATAGGTAGAAAAACAAAGAACTCAAGAAAATTCTTGGTTACCAAGTATGGAGGAAATGGATGAAAGGGATCAAAAGGTTCCTAGTTCCAGTTATAAGTTAAGTAAGTACTGAGGTTTTAATGTAATATAATGATGAACAGTTAATTAATAGTGCTACATGGCATATTTGAAGATTGCTAAGAATGTATAGCTTAGAAGTTCTCATCACATTACAAGGGGAAAGAAAAGATTTTTTATGCTCTTTTATAGTCCCTCCCCCCCCTTTTAAAAAACCTATGTGAGGAAATGGATTTTAACTAAACTTACTATGGTAGGGGCTCCTGGGTGGCTCAGTGGGTTAAGCCTCTGCCTTTGGCTCAGGTCATGATCTCAGGGTCCTGGGATGGAGCCCCACATCAGGCTCTGCTGGGCAGGGAGGCTGCTTCCTCCTCTCTCTGCCTGCCTCTCTGCCTACCTGTGATCTGTCCAATAAATAAATAATCCTTTTTTAAAAATCCAATACTTGTTTATAATAAAAACTCCCCTCAAATTAGGAATACAGAAGAAATTACTCAACTGGCTAATGGACATCTGTAAAACTCATAGCTAACATCTTAATGGTGAGGAACATAAAGCCTTCCTGCTAAAATCAGGAAAAAGGACGTCCTTTCTTAGCACTCCTTTTCAATACTGTACTGTAAGTCCTAGCTAATGCAAGAAAAGGAAGTAAAAAGGGCACAGACTGCAAAGGAAGAAATAAAACTCATTACTGGTAGATGATATGACTATGTAAAAACCCCCAAAGAATCAACCAAAAAAACTCTTGGAACTAATAAACAATTGCAGCAAAGATGTAGGACACAAGATATAGGAAAGTATATTGCTCTCATATACACAAGCAATGAACAAGTGGAATTTGAAATTAAAATCACATTATCATTTACATTAGCACACTCGAAAATGAAATATGTAGGTATGAATCTAACAAGATCTAGATGAGAAAAACTGTAAAGCTTATGAACAAAATTCAGGTAAATGGAAAAATATTCTATGTTTAGTACAGAAAAAATACTCTATTAAAAAAAATACTATCAAGATGTCTTGGGCATCTGGTTGGCTTGGGCTGTTAAGCGCTTCTGCCCATGTCATGATCTCAGGATCCAGAGATCAAACCCTGCATTGGGCTCCCTGATCAGTGGGAAGCCTGCTTCTCCGTCTCCCACTCCCCCTGCTTGTGTTCTCTCTTTCGCTGTCTAATAAATAAATAAAATCTTTAAGAAAAAATACTGCCAAGATGTCAGTCCTTTGCAATCCCAATCAAAATCTTAGCAAGGTAGTTGGAGGATATTGACAAATAGATTTAAAGGTTTGTATGGAGGGGCGCCTGGGTGGCTCAGTGGACTAAAGCCTCTGCTTTCACAGAGAGCAGTCAAGATGGCGGAGAAGCAGCAGCTGAGACGACATCAGGTAGCAGGAGATCAGCTAGATAGCTTATCAAACCATTGCGAACACCTACAAATCCAACGGGAGATCGAAGAGAGGAAGAACAGCAATTCTGGAAACAGAAAATCGGCCACTTTCTGGAAGGTCGGACCGGCGGAGAAGTGAATCGAAAGCGACGGGAGGATAGACCGCGGGGGAGGGGCCGGCTCCCGGCAAGCGGCGGAGCAACAGAGCACTAAATCCGGACTTTTAAAAGTCTGCTCCACGGAGGGATATCGCTCCAGAGGCTAAACCGGGGTGAAGCCCACGTGGGGTCAGCGTGGCCCCAGGTCCCGCAGGGTCACAGAAGGGTGTCTGAGTGTCGCAGAGCTAGCAGGTATCGGAGCGGGAAGCCGGCCACAGAGACAGAGCCGAGGAGGGAGCTCTCAGCTCGGGGTCACCTTGAACCGGTCGCAGGCTGGGTGAGCTCGGAGCGCGGCCAGAGGCGAGGGAGATGGGAGTAGCCGGGACTTTTCTCTGAGGAGTGGAGCCCCGAATCTCAGCTCTTCCAGGCCGGAGACTAGGAGGCCGCCATTTTCATTCCCGTCCTCCGGACTCTACAGAAAGCGCCAGGGAACAAAAGCTCCCGAGAGCGAAGCCCAGCGGATCACTCAGCCCGGCCCCTGGTAAGGGCGGTGCAGCTCTGCCTCGGGCAAAGACACTTGAGAATCACTACAACAGGCCCCTCCCCCAGAAGATCAAAAGAAATCCAGCCAAGACCAAGTTCACTTAACAAGGAGAGCAGCGGAACTCCAGAGGAGGAGAAAGCAAAGCGTGGAATTCATGGCTTTCTCCCCATGATCCTTTA
>PISX010036070.1:0-12346 GCA_004024625.1 Mellivora capensis | reverse complement strand
CCGTCATGGGTTCACTCCAGTCTGTCCCCAGACCGAGCGCTCCAGAAGCGCCTGTTCCAGCAGACGTCATGGGGCAAGCCAAACAAAACGTGGATTCATCCAGGCCACCTGTAAAGGCATTTAATGCCTAACAACCTGTGCGAGGCTTGTAATTGTCATAATTAGTTTGGCACCTCTTTGCCGTTAGGCGCTAACCAAGTATCATCCTCTATCTAGGGAAAGCCCAGTTCCTGCTAACGTGGTTTTTCCCTCCATAATGAAGGCTGTGAGAAATTGTCTCATTTGAAAACAAAACAAAACAAAACCTTAATAAGGTATTTTCCTCACTAAGCTGTTCAAGTTGCTCTTCTTTGGGGCCCTCTCTACCCACTGTTGGTAGGAACATCTTACTTTCTTTGGCTTATCCTATTACTGCTTCCCTGTTGCATAATTGAGGTTATTATTTTCTCATTCTCCCCTCCACTGGCAGCAGTTTGGTCCCTTCTATGTCGTATTTCCTTAGAATGCCACACTGTTGTTCTAGCTTATTTAAACACTCTGGAAAGCCAGGAAATGTAGCCATTTTAGACACACCCCCACATCCCCCAGAAAGTGTCCCTGCGTCTTTCCATGTGCCACAGCAGGACCAGAATTTAGTAAGCAAACAAGTAGCTGAGTGCCACTGTAACAAGCAAATAGTAAAACAATCTGGCTTCTGCTACTTAAAAAAAAAAAAAAAAAAAAGCAAGGCATGTCATATGAGAACAGAATTCACTTTATGAGGGGAAACAGAGCAAAAACATTGAATAATAGTAGTGTCCTGTGTATCAGGCTGTCATCGAATCTCAGTATTAACAGCGGAGATCAAGGCCAGTCCCACTGGTTAGGGCTTCCCCAAATTAGAGGCTTTTGAAACAAAGAGTTTCTTATTCAGTTTCTGCATCTGTCACTCCCAAAAGATATAGGGACCCACAGCTTATTGCTAGAAGATAGGGAAGGAAAGTAACAACAGAAAACTTTACAATAAACTGATCAGCACTTTTATATCTGAAAAGGGGAAAAACAGGGATCCATTTACAGAAGTTCTCCTTTAAGTTTCTTTTGAGTTCTGATAGAGCGCATCATCACTACAATCAAATTATTCATATGAAAACTAATCAGTGTTGGCTTCTCTGTAGTCAAGGAACAGAGCTTATAAAATGATTCATCTTGAGTATTTTATAAACACAGAACCACAATTTATAAATATTAACTTTAAAAATGTACTTGAGAATGACTGCCCCAACAGTTTTTTTTGAACGAGAATATTTTTCAAATATTCAAAGAACAGATCACAAGGAATTCCACCAACTCTTCAGAATTTCTATAACTGTGAGGGAGAGACATATAGAAAATATATTTTACAAATATAATTCAAGAAATCAGTCTGTATATTTATAAGCCAAGAGCTCATATGCTGAATTTCTCAAGAAATCCAGAGGCCAGATAGAATGGCAGCCATGGCTCATTGACAGTGTCCTGTAGGTTGAACATAGTAATACCTCAGTTTTACAGAGGAAAGAAAGTACCAAAAGCCTTGCATGATTCACTTCTAGTGGAAAAAAGGTAAGGACACGTTAATTTTTTATTTTTACAGATAATGACCTTTATAAATATCACTTAGGTATGCAATTATTTTCTTATTAATTTTATTTTGTGCATTACAGAGGCAGTACTTTTAGGGTAAAGATAGATATTCTAATTCAACATGAATCATCTTAACTCCTAAAAACTGAACAAAGGAATTATGTTAGGAATCTTTGGGGTACAAGTCATAAAAATCCAACTGAACTGCCTTAGGCAGAAAGAGATTTCTTCAGGAGGATATTAGAATATTTTCATGTATCCAGATGACAGCAAGCACTGAGATTTTATGCAGCTCAACCCCAAGGACAAGGAAGTTGAGCTCTCTCCCTGACTTTTGTGCACTCTGGGGCAGTTTCCACCTCCTCCACTGGAGCTGGCACTTTCTCACATGTTGGCCACCAGCAGCTTCCAACCCCCTCATCGCAAGGCTTCTACCAATCTCAAGGCTTCTACCAACAGGGAATACTCATCCACTCCCTTAGTTCTACTTCAAAAATTTGTAGAACAAGCTGATCAGTCTGTCTTGATCTGCGAGACTATATCTAAGGGAGGCAGGGCATCCCTATTGGAAGACTCTTCCCTAAGGGTATGGTTAGAGTATAGGTAGAAGTAATTCCCAAATAAAAACTGGATGGGGTGGGGGGGAGACACTGAAAGCTAACTGGATAGACAAACCAAGAATAATCAAATAAAATAAAAACATGCACAGATTCTAAAAGTTAGGTAATGCCAGCAAATTGAAGTAGCACAAGATAGAAGGCTAAAAACCAGCCTTAGGGCTTCTTCATTACATTTTTTTAACTTGAATTTCCCAGCCAAAACTATGACTATATAACTTTAAAACTTGATAATACACCATTTTCTCTCTCCCTTCTCTTAAATGCTTTCTGTCACTTCCCAACAGCATCTAAGTTTTTGGCCTACAAACTGCCCCTAAAATCTTAAAGCATCCATAATGTTACTATCAATTGTTTTTGGAGTTGTCTGTGTTGTTTTTAGGGTTCAGATCTTCAAGTGTGCACTTTCTTATTCCAGATTCCCAACGTTATCTTCAGAGCTTTGAGATTCGGATGCAATTTCCAGTTCATACTCCTTTTTCAGTCGCTGCATTTTCTTGTTTAAATCCAGTAAAGTTCTGGCCAGCTGGTGGTTTTGGACACGCATTTCCAGCTAAAAGTTAGAAAAAGAATAAGGATTTTTATTAGCCTGAGATAACAGATCAAATGAAACAGCTCTCTGCACAGGAAAAATAAGGACTTTGTGGGAAAGGAAAATAAGATATCAAAAAAGATGTATTTGTCATCTGATTCTCCATTTCTGTTTGGCCTGGCCATAAAACGGACTTTCTATGAGACAAGGTAAAATCCAGATATACAAATCGCTTCTGAAATGGCCTTGAAATGAAAACAAAAATAGCTGATGCACAAAGCTGTCCACATGAGAAATTCCTGTGCATGGAAGGCTGTTTTCAAGCAATGGCATGTGATCTGCAATGAAATCATTTCTCTTTCTGAGCTTTCTGAGCTACAGGAGAATGCCCAGGGCCACCTGAGCGTTCAAGATCTGGGCCCATTTACTTGATTACTTGTCATTTCAAGTTTTTAGGATTTTAAATGGTCTCCCTGTCGAGCAGAAACACTTAATGACACCTCAGAGGCACATGTACAGTTATATGTACTTATATAATCTAACAATTTCACTCTAGAGTGAAATCTGTTATACAGCAAGGCTGATTTATACCCTCCTTCAGTGGGGGTTTATGAAGGTCTTCATGTATTAAAAAATAAATCTCCAGGGCAGTTTACCTAAAAGACTGCCCAACAAAGCTTAATGCAACATAATCTTTGTTATGAAGTTGAGAATAATTAAGTATTTGCAAATTTCTGCAATTAGGTCTTATTTAATACATGAGGACCCTGTTCTCTGCCTAAAACCCTTCATCACCTCAACAAAAACCATGCCAGGATGAACCAGGGTGTTCTGTGAGTGAAAGAGCAAATACTGGTCCTCCCCTCCCCCAGTTTACAAAGTAAAGTCATTGGATAAAATTTTCTTTCCGTTTTCCTCTGCCACATTTGTCTTCATTCTTCAGCACCTGGAACCACCTTTCTGATAGTAAGAATTTGCAAAGAATAAAGCAAATGAACATAGAGCAAATAAAGAGTAACAACACAACCACCAGCACAGAAAGCCCCTGGCCCAGGCCTCCAGGGAGCTTCAGTCCTCCAGTGTGGCAAAGGTTCTCTATGTCCTGCCCTGCTCTTCTAGCTTCCTTTCCTGGCACTGTCTCCACACCACCCTTACCGCCAGCTGGTCAATTGTTCTTTATACACGTTTTACATACAATTTTTTATCCACGTTTTACATACAATTTTAAGTATATGGAACTCCTGAAATTCACTCACCGACCCTAGAAATGACTGCATCCTATTAAGACCAATCCTAACAACAAATAACAGTATAAATGACATAAATAGCAACGTCTCCAAATTAACTGAATCTGTTCATCATTGTCCCTTACACGACGATGACCCTAATGCACGATATATGGACATACATGTATGGTTGTGTGCGGATTCCTACCGAAGTCTGGTTACAGCCTATCAGAAACTGCTTCTTCTAGCAGTCATGGTGTTAAGGTAAAGAAAGCCTCCACACTCTTCTGCCTCTTCCTCATGACCAGTCATAAACCATGGTGAAAATGTTGACCAAGGTGTTGACCATGGCCTATAGCCCAGGAACAGAACATCAGTGTATGTGTGAAACTCCCTGGCTCCTTTCTGGAAAAAACTTTGTTGTTGTTGTTGTTGTTGTTGTTACAGTCTTTAGGTAATTTTAATTATCCTCATAATAAAAGCCATTGAATAGTCCCTATGCTGTAGGTTCGAACCTTTATCTGTTGGGAATTTTATTCTTCACCTGCTCCCCACCCCCACAGGCAACTTTCTATATGGTAGAAAATTACAGAACAGGTTGGGGAGGGGTTGGTTACAGGGGTCTTGGGTGTGTCACCAGTAGACTCCGCCCAGGGCAGGTGTCAGCATCCCGGGTCCTTCGAGCCCCCTTCCCTCCCAGATGCCGCGGGGGAAGTAGGCGCGTCAGCCCCGTGTCGGGACACGAGCCGGCGAGCGGCCCCGGAGACCGACGGCCGGTGCTCTGCTCACTCTCACTGTGCGCTCTCATCTCTTCCTCCCCGGGAAAAGCTCCCCGAGGCCTCGAAAGTCCTCGAATGGCCCCCGCGGCACTGGAGCCCCGGGAGGGGAGGAAGGCGACGCTGTGCCCGAGGATTTTAGGATTTTAAATGGGCGCCGCCGCCGTGCGTGTGCGCTCACCAGCTCCGCGCGCAGCCCCGCCAGGGCGGTCCCGACGTGCGCGGCGCCCGGCTGGTCCCGCGGCGCCTCGGCCTCCGCCTCCGCCCGAGGGCGCCCGGGGCTCCCGCGCGGCACGGTCCGCTGCCAGGCGCGCGCCTGCCGCCGCCTGAGGTCTTCCAGCTGCGGGCGGGCGGCGTGGGCCTCCTCCTGGCGGTTCACGCTCTTGCTGCCCCTGGGGGAGCCGCGCGCGGGACGGGGGGCTGGGGGCCACAGCCCGTCACTGCCTGGGACTCCGTGGGGTCGGGGGGCAGTTTCCTGTCCGCGGCGATGGGAGTTCTCGGGGCCCATCTCGGAGACGCCGGCTCCCATTCCAGGCACGTATTGCTGACCGTTGCCTTCCAAGTGCGAGAGTTAGAACGGGTGAGAGAGGGCGAGGACGGGGCGGGGGAGGGGGGGGCAACAGAACCGGTGGGACCTCTGCCAAGTGGGACGCCGCTGGGGCCCAGCCTCTCGGAAGGCGCTCCACTCCTCCCAGCCTCATCTCTGACCTTCTTCCCATCTTTAGCAACGAACGAAGGAGGTGGCCCGCAGGACTCCGAGAAGGGATTTGCCCTGGATCACGTTTCTTGCTCCTTGGAGTGTCTTCCTAAGAGGAAGACTTGTCTATCCAGGTGGGTGGAAGTTGAGGTACAGATGGAAAGTTTGAGACCAAAGGTAGAATATTTTGTCGCAAAGGCTGCCCCGGTTGCCTTGATTATTTAATACTCCATTCCTTTAAGATATTTTTTTCTGGCTTTCTTCTGGGTTAGGCACTGTGCCAGGCGTTGGGGATTTAAAGTCTAATTAGGCTCCTTACCTCTCTACAGGTGTTGCTCACAGTCAAGTAGGGGAAGCTTGTCTTTCTAAGCTAGAAAGAATAGTCTTTCCCCATGCCCAGCAGTGCGGAAACAGAGTTTCTGATATTCAGAAACTCTGTGCTCCTTTTATATTTGACTCCTTTCTGCCACTTTCGCGTTTACGAAGGGGTTAAAAGTGAAAAATAAAAAAATTCTCTTACCCCAAGGTGTGTTGTCTTATAATTCCCAATTTGGTGTAATTATCTGCCAGTATTACTTATATATTCTCTTTCAATATGTATGATCAGCTGTAGCTTTTTGATCTAACGGAGAATTTCTAAAAAGGAATAAAAAAAATAAACCTTTTGTATTTTCATGAATACAATCCCCCTACCCCCTCCAAAAGGTGGCATAGATGTACTCTTAGTTACCCGTTTGTTTAGTAAAGAACTACAAGTCCCCTGCAACATTCTAGGTCCATGATAGGCATTGAAGGCAATAAGGACTAATTTTTATCAGTGCCTACTATGTGCCAGGTAGTTCTCTTTCTTTCCTTTTTTTAAAGATTTATTTATTAGAAGAGAGAGCAAGAGTGGGGGAGGGGCAGAGGGAGAAAGAGAGAAGTAGACTCCCCACTGAGCACAGACCTGTTGTGGGGCTCATCCTACAACACTGTGATGACCTGAGCTGAAGTCAAGAGACAGTCACTTAACTGATTGAGCCACCCAGGCACCTTGGCACTTTTCTTGTACTAACCCATTTGATCTTCACAACATTCCTGTGTGGTAAGTACTATTCGTTTCTACATTTTACAGATGAGGCCAACTTGGGCAGAGGTTAAGCCATATGGCAAAGATCACAACACTGGTTAAGTGATCTAGTAAAGATTTGCACCTAGGAAGTCTGGTTTGTGCTATAAACCACTGAGACACACCTAGGTATACACTACCTCCTCAAGAAAGGAAAGTAGTTGCTCAATTTACATGTTGTGTGAGTCTTCAAACTCCCTATGTTCATAAAATTCAGCTCTACTAAAATGGCATAAGACTTGACTAGATAAGGAATTCAGATTACCAAGTCTCTACAACTAACTTGCCAAATTCAACACCTTATAATAGTTTACAACCTGAGCACAATCAAATGCGTATCATTATATATTGTTTCATAAAGATTCTCTAGAAACACTTGAAGATCGGTTCTACTGGTGAAAATTATAAAAATCCATAAAATCTACAAGGAGCCAACAGAGTATATAAATCTGGGGGCTTTGGGGGGGTTTTTTGGTGATAGGGACTTCAAAATAAGCACTAGTCAATGTGCAGTATAAATGTTTAAGAGTCTTCTGCCATGGTTTTTCACTTCTGCTTCTAGATCATTTATTTCAACAAGCACTTCAGTTCAGTTTGATTTAATTCAGCAGTGAATGGGACCTATTTAGTGTCAAGAATTATACCACATGAGGGACGCCTGGGTGTCTCAGTTGGTTAAGCGGCTGCCTTCGGCTCAGGTCATGATCCCAGCGTCCTGGGATCGAGTCCCACATCGGGCTCCTTGCTCGGCAGGGAGCCTGCTTCTCCCTCTGCCTCTGCCTGCCACTCTGTCTGCTTGTGCTCGCTCGCTCTCCCTCCCTCTCTCTCTCTGACAAATAAATAAATTTTTAAAAATTTTTAAAAAAAGAATTATACCACGTGAGGACAATAAAAAAGATGAATAAGACACAGTTTTTGCCCTCCAGAAGCTTAGAAGTAAGTTGAAGTAAATTTATTCATTCATTCATTCGTTCAGCAATATTTATTTATTGTCTTCTTATATACCAATTCTGCTCAGGCTACAAAGGTAAACCAGAAAGACAAAATAGACTGGTGTTACCAAAAATTAATAATTTTCTCCCATAGATTGATTTTTTCAGCTATGGTGCATCTTGAATTTTACATTTTTTTTATAGAAGTAAATTGAAGCATTGGTAAATTAGAGTGACTATAACATGTAGATACATTTGAGTTAGGAAATGTAGTTATCCATTGCTTTATAACAAAGTATCCCAAAATTTCTTGGCTTAAAACAACAATAAATGTTTATTATCTCTCATATTTTCTGTGAGCAAGAATTTGAGAACAGCTAAGGTTATGAACTGGAACTTTCATAACATGGTAATCAAGTGTCACCAAAACTATGGTCCTCTGAAGCTGGATGTGATTGGAGCTGAGGGATCTACCTAGAAGGTATATCACTCACATGGTGGGCATTGGTGTTGGTGGTAGGCAGGAGGCCTCAGTTACTCTCCTTGGGAACCCTTTACCAGAATGTCTTGAGTGTCCAGTGTATAATGCCCACCCTCCCTTAGAACAAGACACAGCAGCAGATCAAGAGAAATCCAGATGAAAGCTCTTTATATGTGTTCTGAACCACATTTTTATGACCTACTCTTAGAAGTCACACAGCTTCACTTCTACCATATTCTGTTTATTAGAATCAAGTCTTAGTCTAGACTACATTCAAATGGAGGGGAATTAGGGTCCACCTTTTGAAGAATAGAATCTCAAAAACTTTGCAGATATATTTTTAAACTTCCATGGGAATAATATGATATATTACTTATATGCAAACAATGATTCAAACAACTGCTGATTTCCTATTAGAAAAACTGAAAGCCAGGAGATACCAGGACAATACCTTTAGATTCAGAAAGGAAAAATTTAACAGATATTTGTATATCCAATAAAAATATCTTTCAAAGGCAAAATAAACATGCATCGATATAGCAGAAAATTAAGAAAACTTGTTATCAGTCTACCTGCATAACTAGAAATATTGAGGGAAACACCATAGGCTGAAGTACAAGGACAAGAAAGGAAAACTAAGATGTTTAGAAAGGAATGAGGGTTATAAGAAATTGTAAATGTCAGATATATATAGATTATATATATATATAATCTATCTATATATGATTCTCATTCCTCTTTTAAAAAAATACCACTTTTAAGTAATCTCTGTACCAATGTGGGGCTCAAACTCCTGACCGTGAGATCAAGAGTCACATGTCCCACCAACTGAGACAGGCAGTTGTGGAAACAGTCCAAGTGTCCTTTGATTGATGGATGGATAAAGAAGATGTGGTCTATATACACATTGGAATATTACATCAAGGCTGCAGGATGCAAGGTGAATATATACAAGTTAATCACTTTCCTATATACCAGCAATGAACAAGTGTAATTTGAAATGTAAAGCACACATTGCCAGTTACCTGAGCACCAAAAAAAGAGACTATATTTAGGTATAAATTTAACAAAATATGTGCAAGATCTATATGGGGTCCTTGGACGGACCCCTGCATCGGGCTGTCTGCTCAGCGGGGAGCCTGCTTCCTCCTCTCTCTTTCTGCCTGCCTCTCTGCCTCTTGTGATCTCTCTCTCTCTGTCAAATAAATAAAATATTTTTTTTAAAAAAAGATAAGACAAAAGAAAATTTAGATGATTTTGGATATGGTGATGACTTTTTAAATATAATACCAAAGATGCAATCCATAAAAGAAATAATAACCCAAACTTTATGTTAAAGTTAAAAAACTTCTGCTTTATAAAATATACTGTCAAGAAAGTGAAAAGACAAACCACAAACTGGGAATAAATACTTGCAAAAAAATATATCTGATAAAACACTGTTATCCAAAATATACAAATTACTCTTAAAACACAACAACAAAATAACCCATTAAGAAGTGGGTGAAAGATCTGGACACCCCACCAAAGATACACAGAAAACAAGCATATGAGAAGATGTTCATCATAAGTCATTTTGGAATTGCAAACTAGAACAATAATGAAATATCACCACACACAATTAAAATGGCCAAAATCTAAAATACTGACAAAACCAAATGCTGGCAAGGATGTGGAACAATAGGACTCTCCTATATTGATGCTAGGATTGCAAAATGGCGCAGCCATCTTGAAATATAGTTTGGTAGTTTCTTACAAAACTAAGTGCACTCTTAACCAAATGATCCACCAATCATGCTCCTTGGTATTTATATAAAGTAGATAAAAACACGTCCACACAGAAAACTGAATACAAATGTTTATAGCAGCGTTCTTCATAATTGCCAAAATTTGGAAACAACCAAGACATCCTTTAGTAGGTGGGTGGATAAGCTGTGGCACATCCAAGCAATGGAATGTTATTCAGCTGAAAAGATATGAGTCATCAAGCCATGAAAAAATGTAAAGGAACCTTAAATGCATACTGCTACCTGAAAGAAGCCAATCTAAAATGGGTGCATACTGTTATAATTTCAATTATACGACTTCCTGGGAAAGAAAAAATTGTGGAGAAAGTAAAAAGATCAGCAGTTGCCAGGAGTTGGGGGGGAGGGATGAATAGGCACAGCACGGGATATTTAGGGCAATGAAACTATTCTGTATGATACTTCTTCAGTGATGGATGCATGTCATTATACATTTGTCAAAACTCATAGAATATATAACACCGAGGGTGAACCCTAATGTGAACCATGGACTTTGGATGATAATGATATCAATATAGGTTCATCAGTTGTAACAAATGTATCACTCTGGTGTAAGATGTTAACGGTGGGATATTTATATAGGTAGGGAGAGACAGGGGTACGGGAAACTCCCTGTACGTACAGCTTAATTTTTCTGTGAGCCTAAAACTGCTCTAAAAATAAAATATATTTTTAAAAAGCCAGTAGGTAAACTAAAATGTTCTTCTAAAAACATTAATCCAAAATGAGACAAGAAAGGGGGTACAGAGGATCAAAACACCAAGGGAACAAACATAACTAGTAAAATGGTAAATCTAAATTAGATCATATCAAAATAACATTAAATAGGGGTGCCTGGGTGGCTCAGTGGGTTAAGCCTCTGCCTTTGGGTCAGGTCGTGATCTCAGGGTCTTGGGATTGAGCCCCACATCAGGCTCTCTGCTCAGCAGGGAACCTGCCTCCCCATTTCCCTCTGCCTGATGCTCTGCCTACATGTGAGCTCTCTCTGTGTGTCAAATAAATAAATAGAATCTTTAAAAAATTAAATATTAATGTACTAGGTATTCCAATTAAAAAATAGAGATGTTCAAATAGATAAAACAAAAGCAGGAACCAAATATATTCTTCCTAAAAACTATCCACATTAGATACAAAGACACAGCTTCTGTGCCTTGTAAAGACAGAGCAACGTGAACTAGATTTATCTTCTATTCTGAAACAACCAAGAAACAAAATATATGATAGAACAGACTTTAAGACACTGGATAGAAGGCCATGAAGGGCAGTGGTTTCTGAAGGAATGTTTTTCTCAACATCCTTCTCAGCCTTGCTTACTGATTCCTCTCATCCTTGAATTTTTAATATTTAGAATACCTGTCTTGTTCTGTGACTTTTATTACTATCTATATGGTATACTGACATTTCAAAATTTCTTCTGGTCAAATCTCTCTTCTAACTTGGATTTTCAGCTTACTATATCTCATTCTTAAATATTGATTCCCCACATCCCTTATTATATTCTTGTTTCAGTCTCTCCCACCCTAATGGAATGGAAATTCCATTCTGGCAGCTACTCAGACTACAGAATTTGGAATAACCCACTGTTTGCTTCTCCGCCTTTCGCCCTACAAGCAATTCATCAGTATGGCTCTACCTTGTGATATATCCAGATTCAAAGAACATCCAATTTCTACCATTCTAGACTATCTTCCCACTTCCTTTTATCTCAACTATTGGCATAGGGTCCTACCAGATATCCCTACTGCATAATCCCCTTATTTGCCTTCCCTACCTTGTTCTCCTTGAAGCAGATGATGTCACTTCTTCATTCAAAATCTCCAATGTGTTCCCATCTTAGAATAAAGTCCAGTGTTCTGCCATAGCCTTCAAGTTTCTTCCTAATTCACTGCATATGGCATTTCCTCCATTTCTCTGATCTCATCTCCTTCTTCCCTTTCCTTCCCTTACTCCACCCCAGCCACCTTGTCTCTTTGCTATTCTCATCTGCTTTTGAATTTGTTTTTTTGCCTAGAATTCTCTTTTCCCAGATACGTGGATGGCTAGTTCCCTGTGTTCAGGTCTCTGCTCAAATATTGCCTCATCAGAGAGGTCTCCCTGATCTAGTGTACACACACGACTCCATTTCCATCATTCTCTTTGTCTTTATCCTGCTTTTTATTTCTTAACATACCAATTGTCGCATATTTATTTGTTTCCTATCCTATTGTTCATTTTCTCTTGAAAGAACACAGTCTCCATGAGAACAGACACTTTTTTTTTTATATAAACATAATGTATTTTTATCCCCAGGGTACAGGTCTGTGAATCGCCAGGTTTACACACTTCGCAGCACTCACCCTAGCACATACCCTCCCCAATGTCCATTACCCTGCCCCCCTCTCCCGAACCCCCCCAGCAACCCTCAGTTTGTTTTGTGAGATTAAGAGTCACTTATGGTTTGTCTCTCTTCCGAGTCCATCTTGTTTCATTTATTCTTTTCCTACCCCCCAAGCCCCCCATGTTGCATCTCTACTTCCTCATATCAGGGAGATCATATGATAGTTGTCTTTCTCCAATTGACTTATTTC
>PISX010036069.1:0-12327 GCA_004024625.1 Mellivora capensis | reverse complement strand
CATATAGCTGTCCAATTTTCCCAGCACCATTTATTGAAGAGACTGTCTTTTTTCCACTGTATATTTTTTCCTGCTTTGTTGAAGATTATTTGACCATAGAGTTGAGGGTCCATATCTGGGCTCTCTACTCTGTTCCATTGGTCTATGTGTCTGTTTTTATGCCAGTACCATGCTGTCTTGGTGATCACAGCTTTGTAGTGAAGCTTGAAGACATACAAATGGCTACCAGACACATGAAAAAATGTTCATCATCACTAGCCATCAGGGAGATTCAAATTAAAACCACATTGAGATACCACCTCACACCAGTTAGAATGGCCAGAATTAGCAAGACAGGAAACAACATGTGTTGGAGAGGATGTGGAGAAAGGGGAACCCTCTTACACTGTTGGTGGGAATGCAAGTTGGTGCAGCCCCTCTGGAGAACAGTGTGGAGATTCCTCAAGAAGTTAAAAATAGAGCTTCCCTATGACCCTGCAATTGTGCTACTGGGTATTTACCCCAAAGATACAGGTGTGGTGAAAAGAAGGGCCATCTGTACCCCAATGTTTATAGCAGCAATGGCCACGGTCGCCAAACTGTGGAAAGAACCAAGATGCCCTTCAACAGATGAATGGATAAGGAAGATGTGGTCCATATACACTATGGAGTATTATGCCTCCATCAGAAAGGATGAATACCCAACTTTTGTAGCAACATGGACGGAACTGGAAGAGATTATGCTGAGTGAAATAAGTCAAGCAGAGAGAGTCAATTATCATATGGTTTCACTTATTTGCGGAGCATAAAAAATAACATGGAGAACATGGGGAGATGGAGAGGAGAAGTGAGTTGAGGGAAACTGGGGGGGAGATGAACCATGAGAGACTTTGGACTCTGAAAAACAACCTGAGGGTTTTGAAGGGGCAGGGGTTGGGAGGTTGGGGGAGCCAGGTGGTGGGTATTATGGAGGGCAGGCATTGCATGGAGCACTGGGTGTGGTGTAAAACTATGGATTCTGTTACGCTGAAAAGAAATGAAATTAAAAAAAAAATAAAGTAAACCAAAGAACAAAAAAACAAACAAAAAAAAAAAAGAAAATCCATTTGAATATCTCCATTTCCCTGGGCCATTGTAAACCTTTATTTGGAGATCCTGGTATTTCAACTTGATTAGTAGTAGGGTTTTGGTTGGTCCAAACTCTTAGTAAGTAATGTAGAAGACCAGTGCTTATGTCTCTCTGTCAAGAATATGTTTGAATTAGGGGCGCCTGGGTGGCTCAGTGGGTTAAAGCCTCTGCCTTTGGCTCAGGTCATGATCCCAGGGTCGTGGGACCTAGCCCCACATTGGGCTCTCTGCTCGACAGGGAGCCTGCTTCCTCCTCTCTCTCTGCCTGCCTCTCTGCCTACTTGTGATCTCTGTCTGTCAAATAAATAAAATCTTTAAAAATAAATAAAGAAATTAATTAATTTTTTTAAAAAGAATATGTTTGAATTAACCCTCAGTATGGAACTTAAGAGTCAGAAGTGTTAGAAGTGCATTTTTTTTTAAAGATTTTATTTATTTATTTGAGAGAGAGGCAGTGAGAGAGCATGAGCAAGGAGAAGGTCAGAGGGAGAAGCAGACTCCCCGTGGAGCTGGGAGCCTGATGCGGGACTTGATCCCGGGTCTCCGGGATCATGACCTGAGCTGAAGGCAGTCGTCCAACCAACTGAGCCACCCAGGCATCCCGATAGAAGTGCATTTTAAGGTAAATCATCAGCTGAAGAAACTTCCCCAAAAACAGTCATTAAAAGGAATTTGTTTGAAAGTTGAAGAGAATGTTTAGTTTCAAGTTTCTCTTCCGCATTCAATGTGTTTGCCCAAATGCCTCCATCTCAGGTCCTACTTTCCTCTTCATCACCATCGGTGTCCTTACCTTAGTGTAAGAAGATCATAAGGTTGAACACTAATCAGTATTGTAATTCCTCAGTCATACTCTAGGCTTGACCCTCAGCCTTATCTGAATGGAGCTGCAGGATAAAGGATTCCTTCAGTGATGCCAAGGAGGACTTTCTGTCATATGTAGTTGTATATTTGTAGCTTTTAATTATGTTTTTCTCAATATAGACTTTTTAGATTCATCAGGGAAAAAAAAAGCAGAGGACATCTTTATAAATTATTTTTGCTATAGTGACTAAGCTGCATGGACACTAAATCCTTCTTATTCTTTGCTGTTCATTTCCCCTTTATCTCATGATGCAATCAGAACTAATTTGAATAACTGTGTTGCCAACACATGAATTTTTTGTGTCCCATCTCATGCCACCAGGAAGAAGGTTGTCTCTAATATCCTCAGATGTTATATTCAGTCCAATCCATGATACCTATTTCTGAGTCTGTTTCCTGTGGCCGCTTTCCACATTCTGTATCAAATAGCTTTCGAATCAGAAATAGAGCAACCACAATTAAGGAGGAATTATTTACAAAGGAAATGATTGCAAAAGTGAATGTGAGATGTGGGGTGAGTGTAATAAACTGGGGCTTGCAGAAAAAGAGTTATTACCATATCTTGGCCTAATGGAGTAGAGAAAAGGATCAGTGACGGGAAGTCAGAGGAAGGTGATACAGAGGAGGCCACAGGGAAAAAGGTAATAGCGCTAGTTGAGAGAATCAGCCACTAGCTCAGGTCATAGTTGTAGATAGGAGATGCAGGAAGAAATCCCTTGGCCAAACTAACCTCCATCTTTCCAGCACTTTTATGAACTCACCATTAACCAAATCCAACAAGAGGACAAAGGACACAGAAGTCTGGTTGATGTAGTGCATGCTGTCCTACTGTGGCAAACAAAGTATAGAGTGGAGAAACATGGAGGGTGGGTATGGTGGGCCAAATGGAACACTTCCAGCATTTCTTCTTATGCTTGTTTCCAAATTTATTATTTTTTTATTAGGATTTCTCTGGCAAATAATTTTCTTTAATATTTTAATTTTTTTTAATCATTTGATTTTCATTTAATCTTTCTTTGTACTTTTGCTTCAGGTTTCTTTTTAAAGTATCACATAATTTTTTAAACATCATTTAGTTGTAATTTTAATCTGATCATCTTGAGTATTGAGTATTACATAGCGAAATTAAGTGTCTTTACATGTATGGTAGGTACTAATTTTATCAGTCACTTATTATCATGTAAAAAAGTCTATTAAACAATCCAGTATTTCATTTATTTTGCTCATACATCTGCAGATCCTTTGGGTGTTTACTGAAGTAGCTGGGCTTAGCTAGGGCCCATCAGTTAAAGTGGATTTATTCCTTGTATTTCTTATTGTCTTCTTAGAAACCAGAGGCCTACCCAGATATGCTTCAGTCAGGGTGGTTTCAAAAGCTCCAGAATTGGGAAATAAAGTTCTCCTTGTTGATGAAAATAAATACCAGCCAACTGGTATTGTGTAGACAAGTTGGGGTAAAGAACTGGGGCAATAATGTGATCAAACACAAGAACAGTTTGTAATTAGGGCCTGCACCTTTATTTTCTTTCATCAGCCCTTTGGTTTTTCTATCTTTCTCGAACTGGTCTTTTGTGGACCTTTTTTTTTTTTTTTTTTCTTGAAATCCCTTTCTTGGGGCACCTGGGTGGCTCACTTGATCAAGTGTCTGCCTTCAGCTCAGGTCATGATCCCAGGGTCCTGGGATGGAGCCCCATGTCACACTCATCTGTTCCTCCCTCTGCCCTTCCCACTCATGCTCTCTCTCAAAATATCCTGAAATAAGGATAATAAGGAAAATAAGGAAATAAGGAAAATCTTTAAAAAAAAAAAGAAATCCCTTTCTTTTCCTATCACATTTTCAAAAATGTTGTAATACTTTTATTTCATACCATTATATCTATAGTTATACATGTTACCATAATATCTATACATACACATGTAACAATACAGTTTTATTATATATATAGAAGGCAAAATTACTTTATACATATTTACTATATATATTATTCTATATATTATGGTTTAAGGCTTTAGTTTTATCACTAAAAAAATACATTAGTGGATGTTTTATTCTTAACAATTTTGAACTATACCAGACCAATTTGAATAATCTTTATCTTTTATTGTTTATAAGAAACTGCAAACACACTTTCGAAAATGGTTGTATGTTTACAATCCCACCAATAGAGGTCAAGAGTTGCAGTTTGTCTATATCTACATACTTTGCATTAATGATTTTTTTTAAAATTCAGACAATTTAATGAGTTTGAAGTGGCATCACATTGTAGTTTTACTTTGCATTTCCTTAGTAAATAATGATGTCAATCAACTTTTCATATTGTTTCTGGTTATCTGCATATTTTCTTTGGTGGTGTGTCTGTCCTTTGCTGTTATAAGTTGAGCTGTTTGATTCTTTATTACTTTGGCATGACTAAATTAAATGGTTCCTCTTCATCTCCAAGATTTTTAAAGACTTTTATGTAGGATAAATCCTATTCTACCTGTGAATTTTGGTCATTTTTTTAGTGTTGGATTTCTTCATATATTGAAATTATGATCTCTAAAACTCATTTTCAGGAAAAGTTTTATCTTTTCCTATTTTCCTTCTCTTTTTTCTCTCTGTGTAAACTTCAGTGAGAAAGACATTAAGTGGTTTGACTCAGTATCTGTTGGTCTATAGCTTCCAATAAAATTCAGTTCTATCCAGTACTTAGCAGGTTTTATTTGTTTGCTTTACAGGTGCATTGAGCCTGACTTTGCTCTCCCCTCAATGATGAGGTTTTAATTCATTTTTTTTAAAGATTTTATTTATTTGACAGAGATTACAAGTAGGCAAGAGAGGCAGGCAGGGAGAGAGAGGAGGAAGCAGGCTTTCTGCAGAGCAGAGAGCCCGACGTGGGGCTCGATCCTAGGACCCTGGGATCGTGACCTGAGCCGAAAGCAGAGGCTTTAACCCACTGAGCCACCCAGGCACCCCTAATTCATTTTTTTCATGAGAGTAGTCAAACCTCCAATCTACAGCTTCAGCCTTATTCACTGATTTACATGTCTATTCCATTTCTAGATCTTGGGAAAGTTTATTTTGCATTTGATTCTGAATATTTATTTCTGGCTGTCTTTTTATAGGATGGCTGCATTTTGACATGTTTAAACAGAAAGGATTTTTGAAATGTAAACTCACTGTGCCATTTCATCTTAATTTAGAAGTATACTTTATTTTATTTTATTTTGTCTTGTAGGCATTTGTGTTTTCTGACTTTGTCTAGTAAACATGCATTGAATTTTATTAACTTAAGAAGACAGTTTCTTAAATTAAAATGTGTTTAAAATCACTTGATACACACATGTTCACACAATAAAATATATCACATATATGTATTTTTTATTTGTAATTCTAGATTATACACTTTTAAAATAAGAAATTTAAGAAAAATATAAAGATTATAAGAAAAACCATAGAAATAGTGGAAATACATAGTCTCTATATAGTAATGTGAACTTTAAAAAAACAAAAGGAATATAATATTCACATGCTATTTAACTTGGTTTCTTCTGAACAGTGAAGTAGTAGGTGCTGTTTTTATGCTTTTGTGCATTTTCACAAAATCCACCAATAAGCATATATTGCATATGTATTTTGAAAATAATACTTTAAATTACCTTTTAAAATTTTATGGGGGAGGGGCGCCTGGGTGGCTCAGGTGGTTGAGCCACTGCCTTCCGCTCAGGTCATGATCCCGGACTCCCAGGATCGAGTCCCGCATCGGGCTCCCAGCTCCTTGGGGAGTGCTTCTCCCTCTGACCTTCTCCTCTCTCATGCTCTCTCTCACTCATTATCTCGCAAATAAATAAATAAAATCTTTAAAAAAAAATTTTATGGGGGAAATGAGTAGCATCAGAATAAGAATGTGATCTTCACATACAATTGAGGAAAACATAAGCCACTAATTAACATATAGTAAATTCAAGCAGTGAAAATTATTTTGCAATCAGAAAAAATAAGATGTTTTCAGAAAAATGAAGTGTGATAAAATCTATGACAAAATAATCAATGTGTATATAAGACTAATTTTTTTTCCGGGGTGCTAGGGTGGCTCAGTCAGTTAAGCATCTGCCTTTGGCTCAGGTCATGATCTCAGGGTCCTGAGATGGAGCGTCTGGGTCTCTGCTCGGTGGGAAGCCTGTTTCTCCCTCTCACTCTCTTTCTGTGCTCTCTCAAATAAATACATAAAAATCTTTTTAAAAAATGACTAATTTTTTTTCTTTCTCTGAATCTATTTCACATTCTATATATGTAAAATCAAATTAATGATTGTAACACTTGCAGAAAGCTGTACATTTTATTCGTATTATTTATTTATTATATATTTTTTCAGATTCCGCATATAAGTGAGATCATGTGGTATTTGTTTTTGTATGACTTACTTAATGTAGCATAATGCACTCAAAGTCCATCCCTGTTGTCACTAAGGGCAAGATTTTACTCCTTCTTATGGATAAGTAATACTGCATTAGATAGATAGATAAATGGATAGATAGATAGATATAGAGATAGAGATACATGTCACAATTTTTTAATAACTCCCAGTTGAGAATGTGCCAAAATCTGTCAGTGTCACTAAGGGGAGGATCTTAGCACTTAGATCTAGCCTGTTTGGAAGCCAGACCCACAAGCCTTAGCTTTTTTTTTTTTTTTTTGATTTTATTTATTTATTTGACAGATAGAGATCACAAGTAGGCAGAGAGGCAGGCAGATAGAGAGGGGGAAGCAGGCTCCCTGATGAGCAGAGAGGCCAATGTGGGACTCGATCCCAGGACCCTGGGATCATGACCTGAGCCGAAGGCAGAGGCCTAACCCACTGAGCCACCCAGGTGACCCAAGCCTTAGCTTTAAAAATATGTAGTCCTGTGAAACCACAAGCAGAGAAACCTCTTTGGCCAGGTGATCTGGCTGTGTCCCTCTCTGCAGCAGTTGTAAAAATCATGGCTCCATACACGTGTATAATAAGCTCTTTCCTGGGAAAGCTGGAGCAAGACAGAAAGAGAGTTCATCCACAGCCTACCTTCTTCAGAGCAGCTGCCTTACCCGCTAGATGTGTGCCAAACCCTAAGCCTCCCCCTCAGGCTGAAGCTCCAGGACAAACAAAGGAGCCTCCGTCCCAGAAAAATTGGGGTCACATGCCATAGTTGGCTCTCCACAGACGATAAGTGGGCAATGCCCCGGAGGTGACAGCCTGCCAAGAAAGTGCCATAGTCTCCTTTCCAGTTGCCATAGTCTCCTGGAACCCAGGAATGCAAGCCGCACTGGGCCCCAGAACCAGGTGAACCATGAGCATCCCCTGGGTGGCAGCTGGTGAAACTAGGGCACCAGCTGCGTATAAAGCTCCCTTCTAGGAGACACTGGTGCTCTGGAACTTGGCAGAGGAAGAGCGTGAAGAAAGCACTTGCCCAACAAGATTTCTGGAAAATTACAGTCAGCCCCTAGATGGTGTGTTTAATTAGAAACCTGCCCCTTGGCCACAGCCATTTTGATTAACTACTCAGCCTTCTTCACAGAAAGACAGAGCTCCTGGGTCCACTGCTTCTTGCTGTGCCCTGGGGATGGTAACTGTTTAAGAACTCTTCCTTCTTCATTGCTTGTGGGGTGTTGTGGGGCCCACAAAATAAGGCCTACTGGTTGGCAAGGTCAGGCAATATATTAAGTATCTCCTGGTGGCAGCTGTAAAACTCAGGGGGTTATGAGCTCCTTTCTGGGTAACATGAACTACTACAGTCCCTTGCAAAAAGGAACACAAGCACCCTGACCTCTAGAGGCAGGCACTGAAGAGACCTTTTCTGGATGGCAGCTGCAAAGAAAGGGATGCTGGACATATGTAAAAGCTCCCTTTGGGGAGATACTGGTGCTCTGGAGCACTACAAATACAAAGCCTGAAGATGGGATGGCACCTGCCAGGCTCTGGCCAGGAGGCTGTTCAGCAGTCTCCTACATGTGTGTTAAACCTGGCCCTCCGGCTTACACTTTCATATGAGAAGTCGAGCCTCGTTTATATTGTCTGGCTGAGGCCTCAAGAGGCTAAGTCCTAGTGCATCTACCCTTTAAGGACAGTCTCCCAGGGGCACCTACGTGGCTCAGATGGTTGGGCATCTGCCTTCGGCTCAGGTCATAATCTCCATGTCCTTGGATGGAGCCCCAGCGTCAGGCTCCCGGCTCAGCAGGAATTCTGCTTCTTTCTCTCCCCCTGCCTCTCTTCCTGCTTGTGCTCTCTCTGACATTCCTCTCTCAAATGAATAAATAAAATCTCTTTAAAAAAAGAACAGACTCCAAGATCATTATGACCTTGTGGGTCTCAACACTGAGCCCTACTGTTTTCAAAGGCAGATGTTTGAGGGGGCTCATCTCTTGTGGGGGTCCTAAAAGTTAAGGTGCTTGATGTGGGGTTTGGATGTTTTGCTCCTCAGGGAGAAGCTCTTGAGTTTTGAGTTCCCTCCAGATAGCGATCTGTGTGTCAGGTTGGAGTTTATGATGAGATTGTGTCCCTGTCTTCTATCTGCTTCAGTGTGATTTTCTTCTCATTTGCTCAATTTGTAGTTGTCACTCAGCTAGCCTCTGTGGTTTTTTAAGAGGAAATTGGTGTATACATATATATTCATAGACTCAATTTATCCATGGTAGAAGGTGAGTTTGGCATCTTATTAGGCCTCCATCTTAAACTGGAACTTCCATATTCATTTTTGAAAGTATTAATCATTATGTTCCCTATATGTATATATGTGTGTGCATTTATATGTAATAGTCACATATATATAATACTCACATATATATGTATGCATACACATACATATTCATACACATGCTCATATAAATATAAACATATATATTCATGCTCATTCTAAATGGTCATTTTGGTCAAAACCAAATCAAAAGCCTACTTTAGGATCAATATGCCATTATATTAAGTATAACCAATTATTCATTAAGCACATTGTATATATATGGTTTTCCAAAGTGAGGCTAGATGAGCAATAATAACCATATTCTGTCCTTCCCTTTGAAACCATAGTCTGTAATGATGATAAGTCTGAGGTTATTCCCATGTAATTACATCGAGCAATTTGATACATATGTTAGTCAAATCCTTGATTGTGTTGCTTTAACACAATACTATAAACAGTGGATATAACTATTCATTATAAATGGTTAGTACATCATGAATGACTGAGCAGATGGATATAGATGACTTTTAATAGTTCAGTTATGTCATCTGCCAATCTTAATAAATGACCATTAAGAACCACAAATGAATTTTAAAAGATTTTAAATGTAGTTTAGAAAGGAAGCTTTTGAATTTTGTAGGTCCATTTCACATATTTATTAAAACACTGTACAATGATATGCATTCTAAATAATGTGCTTTTACAGATGTGTTGTTTGATGCTAAACATAAACAACCTAATGTTTTCTAAATAAATAGCAGGTTCTTTTAAAATACTTATATTCTTTTGAATTTTGACTATTTTTCTAAGAATCTTTGTTTTCTCATTAAATATACATTTATCATTTGCCACTTAATATCATCATAACAAATTACAGAAGCAGACTAACTTTGTTGACTTGTTTTCACAAAGTAAACTTGAATGATGTTTAAAAAGTAGTGAACTAAAGCTATTTGATGTAGAGAATGCAAAATCAGAATGTCTGGTGACATCCAAATTCTCAATCAGAGGAACAGAAAGATAATGAAAGAGTTGTTATTTTGGAACACAGAGATCACAGAGCTCTAAGAGTTATGCAGTGCTAGAGTTAGGGAGAACATGAAGGACTTCCTTTAATTTTAAACTAATGGTTGGGGAATATCTGAGTCAAAATACATGGAGCCCAAAGTAGTGTTGTAGTTATTTTGTTTTCATGAATTCTCATTTTTGAAATTTCTTATCTCTTATTTTCATATATTATTTATACTGGGAATTATAGCTATATTAAGACTAATGAAATCATTTTCCATTGGTGGAGGAAATAAACAACTTTATATCTAATACAAGAGGAACACTTTCAGAGTAATTGAATGGGCATGATGTTTCTTGATTTGCCAAGGCAACTGTGCTACCCCTGGTAAAATAGCATACTATGTAGGGAAGACAAATCCAAGCTTTGTTTGACACGCATACAAATGTTAGGAAATGTTTGCAAATGTTAAAGATTTTGTGTTTAATTTCATATCATTTTGAGTTAATAATTAATGAGAAATTTGTCTTTTTATCACAGTTACTAGACTAACACAGATCAGAACACAATGTGAGCTATAAATCACATATGTATAAACTACACTAAAAATAAAAGTTTCAATTTTTCTTTTCTTCCATGATCATCATCTTCATATTCTGCTTTATCTGAAACATATTCATCCCAGTTGCAAGAGAAATGAGGATATGCTCCCAATACAGAAGATAAAATTCTAAAGTAACTCAGAAATGCTTTAAATGTTGACAAACTAAAGAAATTTGGAGGTTTCAAATGGAGAAGAAAAGATCAGGAGCTATTATGAGAGATCTCATGGGGAGGGGGAAAAAAGCAGAGTTTATTTTCCATGTCCAGGTACCAAGAAGATGTTATATAGACTATTCTCCTCCTTGACCATTCCCCACGTTTCTATCACCATACAAAGCTTTACTGGGGTGCCTGGGTAGCCCACTCAGAAGAGCATTAGACTCTTGATCTCAGGGTCGTGAGTGTGAGCCCCATGTTGGTTGTAGAGATTACTTAAATAAATAAATAAATGAAAACAAAACAAAACAAAAATGCTGGACTGAAACCATCTCCCCTACATAGCTTTATTTATGTCTTCCCTAGAAAAATAAAATACATCAATGTGTATGAATGATACAAATGAATGATACAAATGAATCAGTGAATTTTTCAGGGTCAATAGCTGTGCTTTTTTATTAGCTTATTGCAAGTAGAGAATAGGTTCTTTAAAAATACCTATGGTGGGAGTGATTGAATTGATAAACAAGATTGATTTCTATTTGATACATAATATAAAGGGCTAAGAAGCATAGCAGATAACATTTTTTTTAAGATTTTATACATTCATTTGTCAGAGAGAGAGAGTGTATGCACAAACCAGGCAGAGTGGCAGGCAGAGGCGGAGAGAGAAGCAGGCTCCCCACCAAGCAAGGAACCTGATGTGAGACTTGATCCCAGGATGCTGGGATCATGACCCGAGCCGAAGGCAGCGGCTCAACCAACTGAGCCACCCAGGCGTCCCGCAGATAACATTTTAAGTGAATTTTCTATTGCTCTGATGTTGGATGCAAGTTGTTTTACATTGTTGTTCACCATATAGAAAAAGTGTGGAGGGAATTGAAATATTTGTACAATAAGTGGATTAGTCTTCAGTGTCTATTTTCTAAAATTCAGTGTCTAATTTCTAAAAATTCAATAGTTCTCATATCAAAAAAACAATAAAATACTTAAGACTTGCCAAATACAGGTTAAGTATCAAATGATTCTCCAACTTTCCATATAGAAGATTCTTTACTTATAGTCACATCTATGAATTGGGTCCTCCTGTATATATGGGTGAGGTCTAGTCTTCACCATATTCATAAACACATTTACATGTGTTTACATTAATGGTTGACATTAATGGATGTTAAATGTTTAAAAAGATGTCAATCTCTATGATTCACACCTTTTTATTTCATCTTGGGATTAAATAAAAATAACTGGAGACATAGTTTTCTTATCTATAATACTAAGTAACATTGTACAGGAACAAATTTAAAATGTTTTCTTTTAACAAAGACTTTGAGGAATATCTAAGTAATGCCCCAAGATATTGGAAATGTAACATCAATTATTTACCCAATTTCAACTATAATATAAGTACTTCAGCCTTCACCTCTGTGTCCTAAAGGCATATCTGCAATCCTGACCTGAAGTCCTATACCAGTATTTCGAGTGCTGAACTCAGCTTCACCACAGACTTGTTTTTGAAATACTTCTGCCTTTAGAATATTCTTCTGCCCTTCTTTCCAACCTTGAAATCTTATAGTATTATCGCTTCAGTTGGTTTTAAATATTTCTTGCAGAAATATAAATGTTCTATTTCTTGCGAGTCCCTCTTAAACAACTAAACAGTGTCTGTTGATGTTATAGTGCTAAGAGACATAACTTCATTAACTTTTCATAATATAGAAACAATCCAGTTATTGAATTTAAACCTAAGTGTCTTTCACTTAGATTGCTAATTTCTTTGTCTACATTTTTTGTTATACATTTTTTTATAATAAGATAAAGTTTCACAATATAAGAAAGGTTTTTTGTTTTTTTTTTAATTTATTTATTTGACAGACAGAGATCACAGAGGCTTAACCCAC